>JAAEEI010002923.1:17138-33776 GCA_012654025.1 Pachypsylla venusta
ACATACATGAGTCAGTTGTCCATCGATTCCGATGATTCTGGTCTGATCAGCTGGGCCTTGCAGAGCACGTTCTTCTGGTGTGATATCAGTCCTGCCCGTGACTTGCATGTCCTCCCACACGCCGCGCATGTGAGTGGGTTGCTGAGTGTCGTCAGTTGTGGTGGGGTGGGTGAGTGCGGCTGGCTGGATGGAGTAGACGACACTGTAGGATGGTCTGATATGTCTTTCCTTCTTTTGATCGGTTGGATTATGGGTCGAGTATGGTTTGGATGTTTGTTCCTCATATGGCTGGTAAGTCCTGATCTTGTTTTATAAGTTATCTTACATTCTTCACATTCCAGGTTCTTCTTTTCCAGGTTTTGTTGGATTAAGGATTCTTCATTTTGGTGTTTTTGGGACATGTGTGAGTTAACATACTGTCTGCCATTTCTTCCTTCGCGTGAGAAGCTGCAAAATGGACAGTGCCAGGTGAATTTGTCTTCTTCTTCATGTTTTTCAGCTCTCTTGCGTTCGGCTTTTGCAATGTGGTCTACCTTCGCATCATCAACTTTCTTCCAGACAATTTTTCTCCATTCTTCTCGGTTTGCTGCTACTGTTCTCCAGTTGTTGACGTCAACGTTTATTTCTTTCAGGTCCGTTTTTAGAACGTCAATCCATCTTTGTTTTGGTTTTTGTTGTTTTCTTTTGCCGTTCCTGAGTTCTCCAAAAGGAGTGCATATACATACATACATACATATTTCACAATTTTTGAACTATGATATGTATACCACATGTAAAATATGCACGGGTGAGCCGCGATCGGGGGATGCTAGTAATTTCATGTATAACACATTGGGGACAGTTGTTTGGTGAGACACTGAGTGTGACAGAAATTAGCAAACTGTAAGTGCTATTGGAATGGGGGGGGGATCTTAAGAAAGGACTCATTATCCTACCATGTCCATATTTGATAAACGTGATCCAAACCCTCAATCGGGCCCCGAAATTTAAGTGGGTACGTATTATGTATGTTTTATTCAGCATGGGGCGGAATGTGATCGATGTTAGAGATAACAAGAATTGCGTAGTAAATTGTTCACCTAATGAAAGATGCGTCCGTGCCGTCATTGTGTATCCATGCAACTCCTTTTACTGGGCCACCATGTCCAGGAATATTTAATTTGTGATCTCCTTTCCTTGTCCAAATATGAATGGTATGATCATAGCACCCAGTCAGAATCCTGTGGACATAAATTAAAATAATGAGGATGACCAAATAACAGGGTCTTAACTCATGTCGTGTTAACATGAAACAAGTCGGTTGAGGTTGTTATTGTAGCAGCAGTGACAATTCACGCCCTCCTTCCAGTATCTTCAACGTGGTCATTGAAATTGAGTCCAAACAACTAAGCAACCTCCTCGAGGCGTAACCGTGTATCCTAAGTTCGAAGTTTGGTTGGCAGTTGAAAAAATGGGCAGTATCTTGTGAGGAGCCTAAACAAAGGTCACATTTATGTTCCAATCTTGAGTTATGTGTAGGTTGCCATTACGGGTCCATGAGTTCGTTCATACTCGCGATAACGGATTCGACGGACCAGGACGACCCGGAACCCATATCACCACAATTCCATTCTAGGGTCCTTAAAGTTTTTTCGGTAAGCTCATATTAAACTATTTCCACTAATTTTTTAAACCCAAATCTAAAAATGGGAGGAGCAGTTGATTTTAGGAGGAACTTCACTATCTACAATAATAACACGAGTTCATTAGAAACCATATTACCATGAGCGAAATTTATACGATCAATATTTATAAAAAGTTTTTTTTTTTTTTTTGGANTTGGTTCAAGACAAGGCCGTATCCAGGGGGTGGGCTGAGGGGGCTGCAGCCCCCCCCCGAAAATAATTAATTTTGAAAAAAAAATACATGCAGATTTAGAAATTTATTATTAATCTGCATAATATGAAAAATGAGAAAGAGAAATCTATAGATCTAGGTACCTTTGATATCTACCGACACTACTCGAAGTGTCGGTAGATTACAAAGGGGTAGTCGGCATGTCCATATACGACTATGAAATCTTGATTATAATAATGTCTCTGTTTGAAGTCTCTGGTTAGAGCTGTCGCCTGTCCTCTGTTTAGTATTTTCCTATTATCTTTCGTTTCTGGGAACTCTGGGAAGTAGTTGGGTGTCAGTTTTCCTTGAATAATCTTTTGCGTATTTGTGCGATTTTAGACATAATATAATCCGGGCTTTAGTCTAATTAAGGATACCATTTATTAATTAAGGATACTATTTATTATTCACCGCGAGTAGTTGTGTGAACTGTAGACCTCATTCAGTTTCCCGAATTGAAAGCTTTAAGGCTCGACTAGCGCCCAGACAATTCAAAATGTTATCAAAATTATTAGATACACGATTGATATGTTTCAAAATAATATTGTTGCTGTTGTTGTTTACTTCACCTCTATACATAATTATATGTATAGAGGTGACCTAATTATATATGAATTGAAGTAGCAAATACTTTGTTAAATTGGACCAACCAGCCCCCCCCGAAGCCAAATCCTAGTTACGGCCTTGGCGTACAACGATCGTTATCTTGGGTGCTTTTATTATGTTGTAAACATTTCAAATTCATGAGAATAAAATTCCATGGTTTGACTGGGTTCGAACCCACGTCCTACTGTTTACAAGTGAGAGCATCTTACCAGTACACTATCAAGAATCGTAGTAAATCATTTTGTTACATACGAATTGACAAATGGTCAAGTCTCAGTTTACCGTACTCCAGCGAGGCAATTCAAAACTTTAAAAACACACACAAGTTAAAAAATGATTTACCAATCATTGCAGAAGTCAATTGAAGATACCCAGTCATCATGCAAGATACAGTCTAGAGGAGAAGGCGTTGGCGTGCTCTCAAGATATTCAACTTCGATGACATTTTCACTTGAGATGCCTTTGCTTTCTAGAAAGCTGATTAATGATGTTCGCAGCAATTCACCAGAAATGAGAAAGTCAAATTTGATAATGTGGTACTCATCTTCCATGGACGATTCTGAAAGTAATCAAACAATTGGAGTAGTAGACATTTGCAGAAGACGTGCATTGACTATGCCAAAAATTCATGTGTGGGATTTTTCTTTTCTTTGTGGTGAATGCTTCAAAATGTTTAAATTCATTTTTGGTTGATGTTAAAATTTCATTTTTTTTTTTTTTTTTTTTTTTTTTTTTTTTTTTTTNAAAATTTCAAAAATGAAATTTTACCCTTCTTGGGTATAAAAAGTGTAAAAAATCAAAAACCAATGGTACCACGAGATTCAGCATAAAAAACTGGACTGACTTGATGTATTACACTCTCGGTTTTATCACTTTTATTACGAAGAAAAAACTATGATCAGAGATCCGTTTGATCAAACGGATCTCTGATCATAGATAGGGGTTTCAATTTAAAAATCGAAAGTTGGTGTCTGTTTACCATATTTGAGACACCCTGTAGAAATTTTAATTACGCCAAAAAATAGATTATTTTGTGTTAAAACTACATTTGAAATTTCAAGTCTCTATCTTTAGTCGTTAAAAATAAAAAAATCCGTTCCGGGACATTTCGAACACTCTGTATAACGCTGACCTTGGCTACTCAATTCTCCTCACAAGGCTGAGTGCACTTCGTCACACACCCAACACACAAAAAAAAAAATCAATATAATCAAAGAATTTGAAAACCTCGATAGTTCCGACCTCGCCGGCGATCGAACCCAGGAGTCCGGGGTGCCATTCCAGTGTGAATTGTTTGGGGTACAATGATAGTTCGCCTCGATATGTTACACCCTTGGTAATGCTAAAGAACCAACACATCGAGTGACCAGACAATCAGTAAATGATTTTTTGATCTCTAGAGAAACACCGCTACAACATCAACAGAGTGGTATTGAATCATTTTATTATATGCGAACTTAAAACAATCAGAAGTACCTAAGCCAAGATCAAAAGAAGTAGTAACTGTATGAATTGTTTGGGGTACAAGAACAATGTAAGTTTGCCTCCATGTTGGGACAATATGACCATGAGCTCTATGGAAAATGTTTTTCCTTTTCTGTTATCAGATCAATCAAAGTCAAATATTTTTGTGTCCATATTTTTCTTGGTTTTTCAATAAAATCATCATACAATTTATACAGATGCTGTTATTTAAGATTCAATCAGTATTTGGACCCCTAACTCGGGTACACAATACTGATATACATTAGAGCGCCAATTAACCTTAAGTCATTCATCTGAAACACCCATGGGGTCAATAAACTCAAAAAGGACTAGAATCTTTGTTTTCACAACTATTCGATAATCTGAAAAAAATCGTTCATCCGAACAGCCCCCTGCAACAATTGTTTCGGATAATCGGCGCTCTACTCCATGTCACTTAAAACGTGAGCCATGTTCTCATACATGGCTCCGGGACTGCGCACGGGGTGTACCCCGTGCTTTGCCCTTAAGCCGTAACACGAAAACGGTTCGATATTTTTGAGTTCTGAAAATTTTTCTGGACTTCCAGCCTAGGGTTTGGGGGAGGGGGGGTCATTTATATCAATTTTTCAATATCTCCGCCTACCTTTATGGCAAAACAATTCCAGACAACTAAACATACCACATATTTCTCTTTTATATGTACTCGTATAGACTAGCTGTTTCGCCCGTGCTTCGCTACGATTCTTATATTGCTATTTTTGTTTTTCTAGGACAATGGAAATTGGGGGAGGGGGTATTGGTTTGTGTCAACCCTGTATTTTGCAACCTTTAAAAACTAAAATTTAAACGTTTCGCCAGGCGCCTTAGAGGCACGGCCATTCTGACTTTTCAGTATTTACTAAATTTTATTTTACCCCGTTCCCGATTTCGAACTCTAGAATGGCTGGGACATTTTGCAAAAAATGTCCTAAATAAGGACTAAAGAGACGCCTAAAACTTTCTCGCTTTGAGTTGATATGTTGTCGCAACAAAATTTAAGTTATCGGACCGTGACTGTTCGATTTTGGAAAATAAATTGGAAATTTGGACGTAACTCGAAAACGGCTTGACATATTTTAATTTTAGGGGGGTCCATTCTCATCAATTTTTCGCTATCTGCTATCGTTTGAGCTGTGGTATTGCAACAGACAATCCCTCATACATAGGTACACACAAATTTCTGATTTATATATTAAGATTTCAATAGAATACTATGATTTCACCTAATAATGAAAAATACATGAAGTATTCTAATAACTTACCTTTCAATATTTCATTGATTAAGCTGTTGAGTCCATCAACGCCTAACTTTCCTTCCACTGCGTAAACGGTGTCTGGTACCGCATATCTGAATAAACAAATAACACAAAACTGCAGTTCATAAAATTGTCTGCTGAATTCCGGAATTCATCAGACAAACAGTGTCTGGAACCTAACTCTTCTACGATTGAATGATAGGATACCAGGGAACCAATTAGAAATATTGATCTACGATTGAATGATAGGATACCAGGGAACCAATTAGAAATATTGATCTACGATTGAATGATAGGATACCAGGGAACCAATTAGAATATTGATCTACGATTGAATGATAGGATACCAGGGAACCAATTAGAAATATTGAGTCCTTGTAAAATCAAGTTATCTCGATTTACTGGCCCCTGCTATTTGGAAGCTCCAGGATTTGTTTCACTTTCGTAAGATTGGGTCACATTTTTACATGAACTGACAGCATTATGTCTTGTAGGGGTGGGGGCTGAATTTTCTGTAGTTCCAATAATTTTGAGTAGACCGACTGGTAGGTGTTTCTCAGTGAAAAAAAAACATGACAAAGGAAGTGAACATTTATCATGTTGTTGGAAGTTGTTGAAATTAAGTCGACAACACAGTAGGATGATTTGAGGTTATCTAAAATGTTATGATGTCTCTTGGCTTGATATCTCTTCCACGTCGTCATGTCACTTCTTTCGTCTCCGGTGATTGGTAGCTTAAAGAATTTGGCTATATCTACTGGATTGAACCAACAGGTCCTTTGATATCAGTCTTCTGGGATTTCTGGAAGCGATGATCTTTGGCTGGAGTTGGTAAACTCCAATTTGTCCTGGGACGTAGACAACCATCGTAAGAACATATTTTGAGTTCTAATGGTTGGTTCTCTGCGATCTCGTCATATTTTAATTAAACCATCACACCATATTTTAATTAAACCAACCTATGCTTTAGGTCCGGTCCTACCAGAAGTTTTGAAACACTCGGGTTTGGGTATAGTATTAACACAGGTTGACACAGTGTTAGATGAAACTCCCTGAAAAAGTCATGCAACCAAATATCTACAAATTAATTTGGAGTCAATCATATCACATTTTTCTGTGAAACGTAAAGATTATATAAAAATGTAAAATACTTGCCTCTCTTGTTTGGTGATGAATTTCAATTGTATTTCAGATGGAACATCGTTGGGGTCAGGCTCGGTAATTTCTTCAGACATTATTGGTAATTATTAATCTAAACAAACAATCTTCTAATTTGAGTAAAGTGTAGGCATGAATAGAAAATATTTAAACTAACTTCCCAGCACATTCAACAAATTAATAATTGAAATAAATAAACAGTAAAGTTCAAATTAATTCTCAAAATTATGAAATTATCATTATCACGTGCGTCGCTTATAATTTCTAGGTTAAGACCAGACGCTCGAGAAAGGATCAGAAAAAATCTCATTATTTCCCATTTTTTCCCTCATATTTTTATTTTAAATGCTCAACATGTTTCTATCCAATTTTTATTTTTGAAACTAGAAACCCAAACCCCAGGGCCGGATTAACACTCAACGGGGCCCTAAGCAACCATCAATTTGGGGGCCCTTTTTTTCACGTCCGTTCCCTTTTTTTCGATTAAAATAAAAACTTAAAGCTTTCATAAAAAATGTATTGTCAAAACGTAATAATATCAATAAAATTACCATCTACATTTTAAACATGTCGTGTTCTACATTTGTTTTCGGCAAATTCATCAATATCAATTTTCTTCAATAAATCTGACTCGATGTAAAGTATACCTAACATGTCTAGTCGCTCTTGTCGCGTTGTAGCTCTAAAAAAATCGTCAAAAATTCTGTCATCCGTCATGGCACTTTTTTTTGTTACCACGATTATAAAATCGCTTATCACCCTTGTGAAAGGTATTTGTGGTAAGCTTGTAAACATTGCATTAAAAATACTGCCCAGGACTCGAACCCCCGGTCTCTAGGATACGATTCCCTCCCCCTCCAAATTTTCTATAAGGTATATTCTGCCAATGTGCCGCCCCCNTGCGATTGTCCCCCCCCCCCCAAAAAAAACAAGAGGGCTATATCCGCGCATGCAAATGACTATGAGTTTTTTGTGCATCAGTGTATCTGGACTATCTGGAGTTAACGTAAGTTTGGAACTGTTTCATTTCAAAGTTTTTTTCATTTTTCGGGGGCCCCCTAAAATCGGGGCCCCAGGCAACTGCCTATTCTGCCTAATGGTTAATCCGGCCCTGCCAAATCCCCATTTTTAAATGTTCCTTGGATAATTTTAAATCGATTTAGACGGATGAATGTGATTTTTACTAACTTTAGATAATATGTTTAGGTTGTTACTTTTATATCTCATACGGCCATGTCTGGCTTACAAGAATACTGAGGTTAGGTGATTACATTCAGGCGGTCCTCGCTAAACATCAGTATTCTTGTCTTACACTATAAGATCTTGTCATGTTTAAGATCTTCATTGAAAAGTCTATAAATGCAATGAAAGAAAAAAAAGTAAAAATAACTGAAAAAAGTTAACGCAGCATTAGATTTGCGGATGATATAGTCTTACAAAATGGAAAGTGGAACACTCTCTATAGCAAACATAATATGCAGATACGAACTTAAAATCAATGGAATGAAAACGAAATACATGCTAATAAGTTAATCGAATGTCGACAAATAATCAGATGATAATAAAACTGAATGAAACACATAAATACAACAATTAACCGAGTTCTGCTATTTAGGAATCAAAATAAGAGAAATAAATCCACCAATGAAATTAAAAGAAGAATTGCTATGCCCAAATAAGATTTCCTGAAAAAGTGCAACCTTCTTACTAACAGCAAGCATTTACTTACGGCTGGGATCACGGAAGAAATTTATGAAAACCTTTATATGTGTGAAGTATGAAACCTGTGGAATTGGCGGAGAATATGAAAGAAAGACATTGGAAGCTGTGAAAATGTGGATGTGGAGAAAAATGAAGAGAACATCATGGACAAAAAAGAAAACATATGGTCAAGTGCTAATAGATACTGGAGAATATAATAAATAACGAAATGCCGGAAATGAGAGGGAAAAGTTAAGTGGAGCAGTAGAACCTCGATTATTTCAACTAATTGGGACCGAGGGTAGGTGGAATAATCGAGGTTCCGTGTAAAACAATGAAAATAGGACAAATTTAGATATGTACTAAAGAACGAAATGGATATTATATATGTTTCTTCACAAAAGCATCAGCAGAACAAGTGCCGGCACTCATTTTTTCACCCCGGATATCAAACTGTCGAATTCCATGACGTGATTTGAATTTTTCCAACCATCCATGGCTAGCGGCAAATTCTGGATCACCTCTCAATTTTCCATTGACCTTCAGAGTCATTTCACACAACAAGGGGCCGCTGACCCCCCCTCCTCACTAGTCTACACTATTCTCCAATCATACGCGTGTCGTTATCTCTTCAGTTTTGCTTCCTGTTTAGTGGTGGAAAAAAAAATATGTACGGATATTAGAGTTGAAATAATAGATATGAAATAATCGAGGTTTCTAATGTATAAATAATAGCAGGATACGCTTGGCGCCTTAGAGGCATGGCCGNCGTAACATACATACAGACAGAGTTACTTTCGCATTTATAATATTAGTATGGATGGGAAGTATAACAATAAATGGGAAATTTAACAAATATTTCTTAAAATGGGATTTTTCGGTGGGTTTCTCTATCGTCTGCTTTCCCAAAATACGCACTCTAGTGGATAATTGAGAAATTGAAGATTGCAAAAATGCGTTGTGTTTTGATTTTTGATATTGTTTTTTTTGTAATTTAAAATTTATTTATCATAATATTTTTCATTTTATGTATGAATTAACATGAATATTGAATAGATAAATTATTATTTTCTAATTATTAATCTACTGCGTACTAAGTGTTTCAGTGTTTGTGTTTAACGGTTTTGTTAATTTTTTTTTGGTAATTATTTAGAAAACGTACCTACCACTTTTGAGAATAATGACTCCCAAAAAGAAGGTATGATAAAAAACTCTATTTAGATAAGAGTCTACTGATAAGATCTTGTCTGAACTTCTGTGGAATTATAAATTTAAGTCCTCTTAAAAGGCGTTTTTTTTTTTTTATATATATATATATATATTGTCTAAAGCTGTAAAATACAAAAAATAAATCTTGCTTGCTCCGTATAAAGTGAGGTTGAGTTTTTAACACTCATCTTTCACCCGGATAAGTGAACAATGAACATCCAATCGAAGCATGGCTGTATAATCCTGGCCCTCAGTCGAAAAAATATCAGATTGGTCACAGGCCTCATTACTGGCCACTGTGTCCTAAGAAAATACCTACAGACGATTGGCTTCCATCAGGACCAGGTTATGTGTAGGTTTTGTGGGGAGGATGAGGAGACTGGCTGATAAAGCTGGCTCAGATCTTTGGCCTTGACTAGGAAAACAGTTGAGGCTTAGGTGCACTTAGCCTCAAAGAGGAATCTAGCTCACGAATATACGCATCTGGCTGTATAAACGTTTTACAATCTCTCCGTAAAATATGTCAATTTGTTGCTATTAGGTATACCTTTCGTTTGCATTATTTCTCCCAAAATGGAGAGCTTAGGACATTCCTCGATTGCATGATCACTGATCCATGTAAAAAATCATGGTGTTAAAACTAGACATCAGTTTGTTGGGCCTGCAGTTAGATCACTGATCCATATAAAAAATCATGGTGTTAAAACTGGACATCAATTTGTTGGGCCTGCAGTTATTTTATCTAGACATTTTACTCTGACCATTGATTTAATCTATAAAATTATCGGCAAATCTGCGAAATTTCGAAAAAAATAAAACATTTACCAGTGACTCTTGTAAAACTATATCGAATTACTTACCAATTATGTATTTAAATACTAATTTCGATATACAAAAAGTTCATGTAAAATAACAGTAGTCATTTGACCATATTAACGGCTCTTCCTCATTAGAAGTGATTATAAAACGTTTATTAGGCCATGGTTTACTTGTATGAGGGATTTTTGGTTTATTAATTTCGATAATGAAAATTGTTAATAATTGAAACTGTTGATCGTAAACGATGGTGCCGCTAATATGTATTTTTACCTAAGCTATGTTTGTATTTTTTATATTTTAGTGTGATGTATTCATTTTATCCTACCATCTCTTACATAGATTCTTTTGTTTTTCAGAGTGGCAAGTCTAGTTCTGAAGCCAGTTCCTCAACTGGTTCTAGTGGGAGTGGATCCTCATCTTCATCTTCTGGTTCAAGCTCAGGATCTGGATCGGACAGTAGCTCCTCAGATACCGAAAATACTTCTTCTAGCAGAACCACTGATTCTGACCAGAAAAAGACACCCAAAAAGAAAAGTAGTTCACCTCCAAGAAATACTCCACCCAAACCACAGCCTGTTAAAGATGTTGTACCTCCTCCAACAAAGAAGAAGGATGAACCTCCAAAACTTGTCAAAAAGACAACAAATGTTCCTCCCACTAAAGTATCCGCTGTATATTCGTCAGACACGGAAGATGAAATCGACAGAAGAAAAGTTTCGAAACCAAAACCTTCTGCAACAGTTCAACCTAAAACTAACAAAACACCCCCTCCTGTTCTAAAAAAAACTACACCTACACCACCTAAAAAAATTATAGAAAAAAGGCCTTCTGATTCTAAAAACAAAATTGACCATGAGAAAAAGAAGCAAAAACCTAAAAGTATTTTTAGTCCAGATAATTCAAGTGACAGTGATATACCGCCACCTAAATTGACCCCTATGAAGAGTACAGCTACTGCACCAAAATCAGTGTTCAAAGCAAAAGGAGCTAGGACTCCAGCAAGGAAATTGAGTCAAGCAATGAGCAATGGAAAATCGAGGTCCCGCTCCATTTCATCGAGATCTCGATCGGCTTCTAGAAGCTCACAGACATCCAAAACATCAGGTATCTACCTACTTACTCAAATGCTTTTATTGTCTTGGGGGGATTGCATCTCAAATGCATTATTAAACCAGCAGTTCTGTGAACTGTAGACCTTAATCAGTTAATTAGCTGCCTTAAGGTACTGGTTGTCCTATAGGGCCCAAAAAGAAAATAGCCAATTCCATGGACGTAATAAATGTCCATGCCAATTTTCATCAAAACCGGCAAGGCGTTCGGGAGTTCTGGTGGAACGAACAGAAAGACAAACAGACGTTTAAAGAAAAATCGTTGAGTTTGAAGTATTACTTCGATTCCTTAAATAAAAACGGAAAAGTTTCTGTCATCATCGAATTGTGTGAAATATTACTTAATATTAATATTCTTTGGTCCAGGAGTGTTATTTGATAGACTCTGAGAGTAAACAACATCCTTTGTTGTTTACTCTAGGCGAGGTGAATGACTGAGACACCACCTGATTCGTAGAGTTCTATTTTTATGTGGTCAAATACTTAAATTAATGATGGAAAAAATCCTGCCCCATCTTGGGATTGAACACACCCTCTTCTGTTTAGCGGACGAGCATTTAATTACTATGCTACCCAGGCAGTATTTTCTTAATTTTAAACAACAGAGTTTTACTATTATTATTTTTAAACTGGTTGCAGGTCTCTATTAAGACTGATTGAAATTAGCACAGCGATCTTTATTTACATGTACTGTGACCAGTATTTCGATTGAGTTAGATTCGAACCAAGAGCCTCCTTGTTACGAATCGACCGCCTTAACCAACTGAGCTACTGAGGCTGTTAGAAGAATTGTATTTATATATTTTTTTTTCAGCTTCCACGTCAGACTCTGAGTACAATGATGCCACCAAAGAGAAAACTCTCAAAAAACATGATAAAGAGAAGTCTAAAATTTTAGCAAAGTCTAGTTCTAACTCATCCTCTTCATTGGCGCCATCTCTTACTGCAAATCCAATCAAGAAATCTTCTGTATCTTCTTCCGTGGTAATTTTTCTTTCTGTTTCTAAATTTATGAAGGTAGATTAGTCAGGGATGAAGGCGTTATGTTAGATTACCAATTTTAGTCCAAATTTCACTTCACTTGTTTTATTAATTTATTTTAGATTTGTTAAGAAAAAGTTGTAGGTATACACTATACAAACAAATTTGCGACGGCCATTGTAACATAATCCAATACTACTTCCAACACGTCCTACACAGCATAACTTGGTTCGTACCTATTATACAAACCAAGAACATCCTGTTCTAAGAAACATTTTCAAACGAACATGTTTTAGGTTCATTATTACGCCTTTGAAATAAATGTAGCCACCGAGGAGAGCAAACCAGTTTCATTGACAGTCCGAAGTCCGTGTAAATACAGAAGGTTTGGTGTAAATACAGGAAAAGGTTGGCGCTAGCGAAAGTAGGCACTAAACAAAAGGATGTGACATGTTAGAATTGAAGAAGGCAATGCCGACCCCCAATGAAATTGGGAAAGGGAAAAGTTAGATAATATTTTGCGATTCTCCTAAAACTGACCAAGTGCAAAGTAGGTATTGCCTTAAGAGAATTGAGACAGAAAAAGGGCAATACTAAATTTACGTGTGGGATGAACAGCAGCAAGAACAAACTTGGCATCAATAATAGATATCACTAAGTTCATGGGCGGAATTTTTTGGAAGAGTGGTTGGAACTTGGCCCTTTTTCAATGATTTTTTTTTTGTGAGAAAGGTATTATTCATGAAAGGTTCAGCAATTGGACACATCCCTGCAGGACACGTCTTAGAAAATGCTTACTTCGAAATTTCTGTTCTTCCTCAGAAGTGAGAAGCGGGTAAAGATACACAATTAATAGAGATTATGTCCAAGAAAAACACAATTTGACTCTTAGACCAATTTTAAAATGTATTTTTAAAGGCAAGCAAAGCTGTATATAAATACTAATGGCGGGACTTTTTCATTCCAAAGAACTGCGTAAGTTGAATACACCAGTTCCCCGTCAAATGACAGATATTTAACATGTTGGTTGATGTAGCGACACTTCTTAAAATCAACTGTTCACTCCTTGATTCACGTTTGGAAAAAAGAAGAAATAGTTGGAAATGAATTCAACGAAAAAGTCGGATGGCCCTTGGCTGAAATTGTGATCGTTCTAGTGCGTAAAACCGGAAATCGCGAGGATGCTGATTTTAACGTAGTCTTTATTACCCGGATTAGAGTCCCTTAGGCCTTAGGTACTACGTGGTGTTGGCTATTTTGATATGAAGTCAAAATAGTAAGGACAACTGAGTGGGTTCTAGCTCCCGTCAGATCAACATTGAGCATGGCGCGTACTTGAGTGGTAGCCTGTCCAGTTTACTTTTTTTTCTTCTTCTTTTGTGTTATTATGTCACAATGTTTGTAGGCATCATAGCATTACAAGGTATTCTTAACATTCACTCCAATATCACCAAGCTTAAGCTACACTTTAACAATTTTTACCTTATAATGCTACCACTTGGTGCCATTACCTTAGGAGGCTGAGTTACCCCCAAACACAACCAGACCAAGTAGAAAAAACCTTTTTCAAATTTTCGACCCGTCCAGGAATCGAATCCGGAACCTCCTTGGTGCAAGACGAGTGTGATGCGCACTCTGCCACGGAGACGTCATTGTAAGCCTAATATTTACCAGTTGACTTTGTAAACCTAATATTTGAAAAATTATTTCAATTTCAGGCACCTGTAAAAAGACCAAGAGGTAGACCAAGAAAAAATGCTAATGATTCCGGAATCGCACCACACAATTCGTCGGTGTCCTCAAATAAACCAATTAAAGCGAAAACTTCTTCTTCCATTTCATTGACCAAACCTAAAAGTTCTCCGAGCTCAAGCGCTACCGTTGTTACCAAAAAAAGTAGCAGTCCACCTGAGAGAGTAAGAAAACACACGAGAAGTTTAAATGCAGGATCTAGAAAAAGCAAACATGTACTTGGTAGTAATCGAAACAGTAGTGACTCCGAGTCTGATACAACCGGCACAGGTAATAGAATTACATTAAAGCAAACATGTGCTTGGTAGTAATCGAAACAGTAGTGACTCCGGGTCTGATACAACAGGTACAGGTATCCTCACGGGCGTCCACCTGAGCTGATGGTGTAAAATAGCACAGAAAGCAACTTAGTTATATCATTATGTTTGTAACTCTTGTGTTACTGATGCAATTCTATTACAATGATTTTCATGATTCTGGGGATCCATATCAATTATTAGCCTCCAAGAACAGATGTATGATGACAATTAAAAATTTTAGCAGTAGACTACAACTGATATAGAAGCCCTCAAGATGGTTGGTTCTTCGCACCGAGGCTACCCACCGAGGTCAAAGACAATCAACACCGTTCCGACGACAACTCTGTGTTTTCCTTCTGTTGGAGCTGCTCATTCCAGCCGTGCTGCTCCCAGATTCTGCTTCAAAGAGCTGGTATATAAATCCTTGCTGAACCCTGAAGTATCTGATCGCTGTCCTCTATGTATGCTGACTGTTCATGATGGAAATCATTTATTTAAATGTCCATCACACCTAACAATCTAGAGCCGTCAGCATTATGGACAGATCCTGTTGGAGTGCTCGCCTTCCTTGGCCTGGAGACACAGTGAGAGTCGTTGAGAACGTTAACAATAACAACAACAATAACTGATATAAAGCTGATGTCTCATAAACTGGCTTCCATCGAACGCGATGATGCCACTATTGAATGAATTAAATCCGACAAAATTCTTTCGAGGCGACACGACGTCGACAATTGTTCTATACAGGTTTTTATGGGCCCCGCCAAAAAAAAACGTGATAGCCAGGAGTCCTATTGAATTCTGTAGAATACAATGCGGATTTTGAAAGAATCAATCTCCTCAAGTTCTTTCCACCATATAGGTTCATTATTCTTCTTGATATACTTTCAGATAACAAATCCAGTAAGAAAGTCGGACCTAAGGGGCCAATAGCGTTAAGAAAAAGTGTTCCAAACAGGCGATCATCAGATTCTTCCTTCACAGAACTTAAAGAAGAAGAAAGAAAGTGTCCAATAGAAGATTGTGATTCCAGTGGACACTTGAGTGGCAAATATGATAAGCATTTCACTATAGAGGCATGTCCCAAATATCATAACCTCACACCATCTCAATGCAAAGTAAGTTGCTTAGTGTCTCTGTGGCAAATATGATAAGCATTTCACTATAGAGGCATGTCCCAAATATCATAACCTCACACCATCTCAATGCAAAGTAAGTTGCTTAGTGTCTCTGTGGCAAATATGATAAGCATTTCACTATAGAGGCATGTCCCAAATATCATAACCTCACACCATCTCAATGCAAAGTAAGTTGCTTAGTGTCTCTGTGGCAAATATGATAAGCATTTCACTATAGAGGCATGTCCCAAATATCATAACCTCACACCATCTCAATGCAAAGTAAGTTGCTTAGTGTCTCTGTGGCAAATATGATAAGCATTTCACTATAGAGGCATGTCCCAAATATCATAACCTCACACCATCTCAATGCAAAGTAAGNCTGAAGACTTAAGAGCCTCTTTTACACCACTGATATGTTCAGTTGAGGGATTGATGCACTATGAGTACTTGAGTAGGTTGGAGCAAATTTCAATTATACGTTCAGTGTCCCTACGTTTACGGGGGACTCGAAAAAAAATCCGAAGCATATACCTGGAGGATGCGGCAGACATGCCTTTTATACTTTAAAATTTGTTTTTGGGTTCATACCATTTATAAATTGTATAAAGTGTCATTTTGCATCAATAAAATTAATGGACATGAATGTATTACGACAATAGGCAACTGTCAAACACTAAAAGAAAAAGAATAAAATGTTTTTTTGATTTTTTCATTCTTTTAGGAAATGATGGAAAAACATAAGAAACGCGAAGAAGAAAGACGACGCGCCCTTACGCATTTAAAATCATCCTCAAGTACCGCAGAGCAACGTGCTTATAGAGACCGAATCAAAGAAAATAGGCTGACCATGAAATCACCTCGACCTGTATCACCTAAACGCGAACCTGGTGAAGAAGCTCCTAAAAGGCAAGCTGATTTTTCCGGTATACCACTGTATGATGTTCGAATCTTCCAGGAAGCACAGGCCATTGCAGCAGACAAATTGGTAAGTTCTAAACCTCAGGATTATTTTGGGGGATGACTAGGATTATTTTTCCCGTGCTTTGCTACGGTTACAAAATTCAACAACAATTTCGAGATCGCGAAATTAAATCTTCTCAATTTTAGATTTTTGGTGGAATCGACCCCCGGAGTGAACACGGCTCCTATTTAGAAAATTCAATATTTTACTCAAAGATATTACTTTTTTGCACTGCGGAACAAATTCGTATACAATTTCAGCTTTCTCGCTTATCCCGAAGTG
>JAAEEI010002923.1:33980-50686 GCA_012654025.1 Pachypsylla venusta
ATCCCACAGTAACTTAGTCTCTAATTTATATCAGTAATAAAAAACTTCACTATCCAACAGTAACTTAGTCTCTAATTTATATCGGTAATAAAAAACTTCACTATCCCACAGTAACTTAGTCTCTAATTTATATCGATAATAAAAAACTTCACTATCCCACAGTAACTTAGTCTCTAATTTATATCGGTAATAAAAAACTTCACTCTCCCTGAGTAACTTAGTCTCTAATTTATATTTTTCATTGTTAAACCTAAGATCTATATAAAACGCTAAGCCCATTTGGTATACTGACGTATAATCAACGTAATTCGCAGATGGCTAAAAATAAGTACTAGAAATTTGAAACACAGATTCCTCTTGCAATGTAGGTACGAGGGAAACTCCGCTGCTAATGGGTTTATTATTTTACTGGCTGAAAAAAAATACCCCCACCTCCCAAAAAAAATATTGATATTCTACGTTTTAATGAATTAAAAAGAAAACCTTTCGACAAATACTGAAAATCCCTAAAAAGTGGCTAAGACCGCCAGTGGCAAATTCTATTGCATACAAAAATTACTAAGCATAATAAGACCTTAAATATAACCTTCGGACTAAATTTCAAGTCTCTGGCACTTGCCATTCTTTTTTTAGCAGGACTACTCAATAACCGCTAAAAAGCGGCAAAAAACAGTATATTCGATTGCACACAAAAGTTTCGGCTGACAAACGGATTTTTTAATTCAATTTTTGGATTCTACATACTTGAAACTTAAAATACCAAATTTTGAGGGAGTGTAATTCTTTTCTGTGACGATTGCAAAGGTTCATTATTGCAATTATATCGCCAACTAAGGCTGCCTTTTAGCGGTACATTATCACAGACAAACTCGTAAAGATATCAAAACACGAGCACTTTCGTTTGTTACGACAATGTCGTAACAGACGAAAGCGTTCGATTTCCTTCAAATTAATTGTACCTTTTCTCAATTCTCTTAAAGTAATAAAACTTTACACTTGGCCAGTTTGTAAAAATTTAGATAATATTTTGTGATTCTCCTAAAACTGACCAAGTGAAAAGTTGGTATTGCTTTAAGAGAATTGAGACAGAAAACGGGCAATACTAAATTTAAGTGTGGGATGAACAGCAGCAAGAATAAACTTGGCCCCAATAATAGATACCACTACGTTCATGGGCGGAATTTTTTGGAAGAGTGGTTGGAACTTGGCCTTTTTTCAATGATGATTGTTTTGTGGGAGAGTTATTATTCATGAAAAGTTTAGTAATTGGACACATCCCTGAAGATAGCAGTCTGTTTTGACAGATAGTAATCATAAATAAAACTTTACATAAATAATAGATACCACTACATAAATAATAGATTTCCGAGAAGTCTAAAAAGGCTTGGGAAAAATACCTTTGTATAAAAAATCTCATTATAATTAAAAATAAATAAAGAATTGAATTGAATTGAATTAAAATAAAATGCGACATTCTGTTTTAGCAGATAGCAATCATGAAATGCGAACACGTCTTAGAAAATGCTTACTTCGAAATTTCTTTTCTTCCTCGGAAGTGAGAAGCGAGTAATGGCATATTAGTAAGTAGCTCGTAAGAAAAGTTTCAAAAGTTGGAAGAGTGGTTGGAACTTGACCTTTTTTCAATGATGATTTTTTTGTGAGATTAAATAATAACTACAAACGTCCCATATATCATCTCTAAACTTAACTTGTTAGGAGCTACAGTATCATACATCTGATTACCATGGGAAATAATTTAGAAAAGTTGGCGTTTGGGTCATTTAGGATTACTTTTCTTCCTCGGAAGTGAGAAGCGAGTAATGACATATTAGTAAGTAGCTCGTAAGAAAAGTTTCAAAAGTTGGAAGAGTGGTTGGAACTAGACCTTTTTTCAATGATGATTTTTTTGTGAGATTAAATAATAACTACAAACGTCCCAGATATCAGCTCTAAACTTAACTTGTTAGGAGCTACAGTATCATACATCTGATTAACATGGGAAATAATTTAGAAAAGTTGGCGTTTGGGTCATTTAGGATTACTAATATTTGGCTCATTTAGGATTACTAATATTTGGCTCATTTAGGATTACTAATATTTGGCTCATTTAGGATTACTAATATTTATTTCTTTTTTACAATTGCAGGAAGCTGAGCTAAAAACTTTACCGAACACGAGAGGAACCAAATATTTACAAATGGGCAAATTTGAAATGGATGTTTGGTACCAAAGTCCTTACCCGGACGATTATGCCAGACTGCCCAAATTATATTTGTGTGAATTTTGTCTCAAGTATATGAAGACAAAAACAATTCTGTTCAGGCATGCCAAGAAGTGTGTTTGGAGACATCCCCCGGGGGAAGAAGTGTACAGGTGAGCTACCAAGTACTTTACAGATACATTTTTTGGCGGTATAAACCAAAATTTATCTTAACCCTAGGATTGCTAAGCTCTATTCAATTACGCGCATTGCCAAGGGAAGGGGGGGTAAATAGTACCCGCCAACAAAATAAAGGAAAAATGATTTTTTTTTATATTACAATAAGGCGTTATTTTTTTTTATTAACAACTGAAAAAATATATTCTAAATAAATTATTATCTTACATAAAAATAAAATTTAATCCAAGGAATAAAATAATGTAAATGAAAATAAAAAAAAAATCGCTAGACCCTTGGAAGTCTATTCTGAACCAGAATTTGGTTCCTGACATCCCACACAGACAAATGTCTTTTGACAGTGTTTACACACACTTATTTCTTGCAGGTGGCACAGATAATTAGACAATTTATGGTAGCTTTAGACAATCAATCTATTGGTAGATGCATTGCCAAGGGGGGGGGGCATAAAGTACCCGCAAAAATTTATCTTCAATATAATCCCTTTTACCGAAGGCGTAATTTCTTCCAATCCGTATGTGACTTGCTAACTTTCCACGAGGAAAAGTAAGTCATACTTGAGAATGTTACTTGAGGGTGACATCCTCACGGGCCTAGTCCACCAGACCTGATGATGTAAGATAACACAGAAAGCAACTCTGTAATATCATTATGTTTATAACTCTTATGTTACTGACGCAATTATATTGCAGAGATTGTCATGGTTCTGAAATCAGAAATTTGTATGTTTGTAACTATGTATCTATGTATGGGGGGTTGTCTGTTACAATACCACAGCCCAAACGGTAACAGATAGCGAAAAATTGATAGGAATGGACCCCGCCCCCAAATCATGTTCTACGACCCCAGGAAAATTGCTATTTTTTGTTTTTCAAGGACAATGTTGTCCTTGAAAAACAAAAATAGCAATATAAGAATCGTAGCGAAGAACGGTCGAAACAGCTAGTGTTCGATAAATTTTGATCGAGATGCCATCATTAGTAATTTGGGTATATTGAAATGCTCGTGTGTGCTAAGTGTAACTTTGCCTTTTTACTTGCTCTTAAATTACATAGCTTTTTTTTTATCAAAATTTGGGTTAGCCAAATTTTGCACTGAACCAATGAATTGATGATTGATTAATTCAACTGTAAATATACAGGGCGTGTCAAAAACATGTAATCCTTTTAACTACCTATACCAGAGCTCAAATAAAGATCATTTTCTTTAATAAACATGGATCTGGAAATGCACCCGCTCCGCCCAATAGGACTGGGCAAAAAAGGTGAGGTTAGCTAAATTTAGAGCATATCAGTAGTGTTTACTGTTTAACATCCCGCCCCATGCAGAATAGAACATACATAAGGCGCACTCACTTAAATTTCGGGATCAGGTTTGTCGAATTTTTCTCAACGACAAAGAAAAATGTGTCGTTTTCAATCCTTGAGAATCCCCATAACTCCGCCCCTGGACACGGTAGGATAATGGGCACCTTTTCAAAAGAAAGTGCAAGTTTAATAACAGGAATCATTTTTTTACCCCGTTCCAATCTGAGCGCACGGCAGTGCGCCAGGCCAAGTTCCAGAATGCACCAGTGTATCTTTACACGAAGCAAATCACCGGGTTTTTCACATCGTCAGATAACCGGTTCTACAGGGGATAGGTCATTGAAATTTTGAACATACATTCCGTAGTATAGTGCAATACTACAAGATTAATGCTAACCCGGGCGGGAGATAGATAATTTCAAAGTTTGCACTCACTGACTGACTGACATATTGACTGATTCACTCATCATCATAAGTTTCAGGCACTTCCCGTATACTTAGAGCACTGAAATTTTGCATGAAGTTAGCAATTGATATCCGAGTAAAGGAAAAAATCCGAAAAAGGTATTATTTTACGAATCCCCGTAGAAAAAACTGACCAAGTGTAAAGTCGGTATTACTTTAAGAGAGTCGAGACAGAAGAACGTGCAATACTAAATTTAAGTGCGGGATATACAGCAGCAACAATAAATTTGGCCCCAATAATAGATATCACTACTTTCATAGGCGAAAATTTTTGGTTGAGTGAGTGGAACTTGGCCTTTTTTCAATGATAATTTTTTGTGATATAACATATACCTTTGGGCGTAAACGCCTGGAAAAAGCATGACCCTGTTGCGCGGAGCGGTGAATTTCCGAACCCATGCTTATTAAGCAAGCAAAGTGAGCTCTACTGAAATTGGTTAAACGGATTACATGTTTTTTTTTTAGACACCCAGTATTGTTGATCTACAGGGTGTTTCGAAGTCATTTTGATTCACGTTTTCTTTTCGAAATTCTAATTTGATAGAGTTGTGGCCAGGACTTCAAAATTTTATCGTAATCAGATCATTTTCGAAAAAGAAGTGCACATTTTATCTGTCGAATCACATTTGAAAGTACACACAAAAATGTGATCACTTTCCAGGTTTCCCCCTTATTTTAAAAACAATTTGATGCCATATTTGAAATCACAGCCATAAAAACTAGGATTTAGAGTCCATCCACTTTTTGTTCGTTCACAGAACGCAAGCTTCTTCTGAATCACTTACGAATTCTGTAAAAAAAAAAATCGATTTGCTCTCAGCTACCCATCGTATTTAGGGGTTCCATTTATATCCAAACACCCTGTATATGCAGGGCCGGATTAACAATAGTAGCACTTGTAGCACGTGCTACGGGCCCCGTGCTTTGGCAACTTATACTAGATATTTCGACATTTCTGGGTTGACAATTGAAAGACCGAATNTCTGTAAAAAAAAAAATCGATTTGCTCTCAGCTACCCATCGTATTTAGGGGTTCCATTTATATCCAAACACCCTGTATATGCAGGGCCGGATTAACAATAGTAGCACTTGTAGCACGTGCTACGGGCCCCGTGCTTTGGCAACTTAAACTAGATATTTCGACATTTCTGGGTTGACAATTGAAAAAACGAATCATTTTGACGAGTCCTTCATGCCTCCAACTCTTCAAAGTATGTAGTAAAAAAATCTAATTTAGGAAAGTACAAGTAGGTACCTTAGGAAAGGTACCTACTTGTCTAATTTAGGAAAGTTCACGTAGGTACCCGCTCTGGGAAAGTGCTACGTGCTCCGCGGAATGTTAATCCGGCCCTGTGTATATGTAGACTTTTATTTTGTATATTCCTTTCAGAAAAGACAAGGTCTCCGTGTGGGAGGTAGATGGTAAGCGGTACAAGCCCTACTGTCAAAATCTTTGTTTGTTAGCCAAATTTTTCCTTGATCATAAAACTCTCTATTATGATGTTGAACCATTTCTGTTCTATGTAATGACCGTATGTGATTCGGATGGGTGCCATACGGTGGGATATTTCAGTAAGGTAAGTGCCAACATTAATTTGCATGTTCATAAAATATCTGTAAAGCGTGTCCCAGAATGGCCAGTGCCGCCCACTTTCAACTTTTCAAAAGGGTCAAGGCTGATTGAAAGATAAGGTTTTTTTTGTTGTTGACAAAAATTATTATTTTCTCGAGAAATTTAAATACAAGTCCAATCAAAATAATAACTGACTTTCCTTCTCAGTTTTTCAAAAATCTAATCGGGGACGGAGCTAAGAGAGATCAAAACTTTAAATTTGTTACACCCTGAATAACGGTTTCCGTTCTGAGCTTTGATGTAAAAGTTCAATTATTGGTTTCCAAAGTTTCTAATCTACATAAATTAGAATCCGGATAACCATTCGATTGGCCAATGGCCCCTTTTCTATGCCCAGAGCTTTACAAATTTAAAAAAAATCCAAGCCGTTCAAAAGTAAAGGGGGTGGGGGTTCATTCTGGGACATACTGTACATGGTTGTTGTTGTTATAGCAGGACGTTATTTCAGCATTCCCCTTCATATTATCTCTCAATTCAAAAGTCCAGAAACTCTGCCATCTGAACAGGTTTATTCCAGATATCCACAGGGTTAAGTGTAGTTGAGTTCGCTGGACAGTTGGACAGGTGATTTGCATCATGTTGGCTTCCTTGTCAGAGTGGACATTCATTTAGGCCAGTGATTCCCAAACCCCCAGGGGTCCAAGGGAGACTTGGCGGGGGTCTACGTTGGCGTGACCAAAAAATGAGGTTTCACAATTAGTAAGCGGGGGTCCACGAAAATTTATCTGGTTTCGATAGTGGGAAATTCAAATTTTGGCTTGATTTCACCTATCAATGTAAAATTTGCAATCTGTCACTTAAATGAAAAATTTGAGTGACAGATTGCACCAATCGCTTCGATTTGTGATAAATGCAGTTAACAAAATAAGAAGTAGGTAATGCATTGAATACGCGTTTCTTTGCACAATTGTGCAATGAAGACTTCCAACGCTTGCTCTTACATACTGAAGTGCGCTGGTTGTCGACCCGTGCATGTTTAACAAGATTTTACTCACTTTTTTCTTTTTATTTTACTCACCAATGGAGAGTTTTCCAAATAAAAAAGTGAGAATTGATTGGTTTCTTGTGCTGTGAGTCGATGTCAAAAAAGTAAAGTTAGATGAAATTGTTTTTTTGATTGACCAACTTTTTCACAGCACAATCAATTAATTAAACTGTTAATTCGTGGTCTAATCGGGATCTATTTTTTACATTTTTGTCAAGTTCTGAGAATATGGTAGAAATGTAACTGCAAGGGGTCCACCGGAACCAGCAAAATTTTGGAAGGGGTCTATGGGAAAAAATAGTTTGGGGACCTCTGATCTAGGATGTTAGGGTTAATTCTGAATTGATATGACTCAAGGATACTTGGAGAATCCAGATATGATTTGCGCTCATTTTGTCCCAATCTGTCAGTGTTACCATATTAGAGATTTCGGTCCTAGATCTAGGGTTTTTTGGAGGACCTAGGTCCAAATGTAGGTCCCTAAATTTCTAGGTTTTTTATTTTTTGAACTAGTTTTTTTTTTTTCAGATTTTCTAGTTCCTTTTCCATTTTTCCCTAAAAACCTACGTGTTTTTTTCCAAGGATTTCAGTATATATTATGTATAAATAATTCTAGAAATGTGAAGATTAGTGAGAGCAAAATAGAATAGTGACAGAGAGACCATTGGAATAATATTTAATTTTTTATCAAATTAGGGTTGAGAATTTTATATCGATATATTAGACGTTTTTTTCCGATGTTTTTTATCCGATTAATCGGAAATTAGCAAAAGTGGCCTCATTGGGGTATTTCCCCTTTTTCAACGTTTTCTTATACAACCCTAATGATTTTTACCCCACGACACAGCTTGCAAGATTGGATCTCAAAGTAAAATATGCTTGTATAGAGCATATAGAGAAGAAAGATAGGTAGGAAGATAGCCTGCCGTTCTGTAAACATTTTTTTTTCCTTTGAGAAAAAAAAAACACGACAGAAATCGAACCCGTGACTTGGAAGTTGAAAGTTAGGAGCGCTTAATCGCTTACCTAAGCTGCTTATTCAACATGATTTTTAAAAAACTTTGGAAGAAATTACAGAATTACAATTTTTTCCGATATATCGGATAGTCGATATAATCGTTCCGATATCCCAAAGCCCAACCCTATATCAAATTAATTAGGGCTTGAAAAAAATCTAGTTTTTTTTTTCAAATCTAGGGCTTTTTTGCACTCGATCTAGGGTCATATGGTCAAGGCTATCTGACAACACTACTATCTGTGAAGGTAAATGTCTCTCTTCCAGTGATATAGTTGATGGGCATGTGCCCAGTGCCCAAATAGGTTTAAATCTAGTTGTGGTGTCATTGACTGTGTTTGTGTTAGACTAGTTTTGAGTTGAATATTATCTATGGGTTGTGTGACTAGATTTTGTATATTGCAGTGGTAGGATGATTGCACAGTATGCCGAATACAATTCGGTGGTGGCTCTCCCTTGACTAGATTGTTGCCGTACAGTTGAATATTATTTATGGGTTGTGTGACTAGATTTTGTATATTGCAGTGGTAGGATGATTGCACAGTATGACGAATACAATTCGGTGGTGGCTCTCCCTTGACTAGATTGTTGCTGTACAGTTGAATATTATCTATGGGTTGTGTGACTAGATTTTGTATATTGCAGTGGTAGGATGATTGCACAGTATGACGAATACAATAACTAGACACACCATCGCTCTAATCCAGGGGTACCCAAACTTTTTGGCACCACGTCCCCCTTTCTTGAAATGAAAGCCTCCCACGCCCCACCCCTTTACACTATAAATTATGAATGGGAATGGGTGTTGCTGAATGCTATCGCATTCAAAACGCTAATGTGTTGCTGAATGCTATCTCATTCAAAACGCTAATGTGTTGCTGAATGCTATCTCATTCAAATTTTATAAACATCATTTTCAATAAAATTTCCTTTGTAAAAAAATTGTGTGTATTTATATTTGATAATAATTCAACTGGTCTCGCGCCCCCCTTGGCTTGCCTTCACGCCCCCCAGTTGGGGAACCTCTGGTCTAATCAAACAATATACATAAAACATTGCCTGTAGTGTAGAGTAGACCACAAGAATGCCGTTTGTTATTGTAGATCTTACCAACCCAGAACTATAATATTCTGGAGTGAGATTGTTCAGGTTTTGACCCTCTTCGGCCTGAACACAGCGTGAATGTCATCGAAATGCTAACAATGATCTAGTCTAGTGGAACAACAACAAATGCTAACAATGATCTAGTCTAGTGGAACAACAACAAATGCTAACAATGATCTAGTCTAGTGGAGCAACAACAAATGCTAACAATGATCTAGTCTAGTGAGACATCATCTGTGATTGACATGACTATTTCTTGTGAGCGACTTAAATTGAATAAAAAGCTTATCGCGTCTGTCTCATAATCAATTTGATAGGCTCTTCTTTTCTTACATTTAATCTTTTAACAATGAACTAATCCGATTATGGATGATATGCTTTTTTTTATATATCTTGCGAGGTCATTGAACGCTTCAAAATCTTGCGCATATGATTCCTGACCTACCCCAGTCTCATCACACCCTAATATTGTTTAACGTTTTAACCCATTCATTCAATAGTGTCATCATCGTATCCGATGGCAGCCAGATGTATGAGACAGCAGCTCTAGATAAGTTATAGTATACTGCTTATGTTTTTAATTGACATCATATACATCCGTTCTTGGAGGCTGATAATTGACAATCACTGCAATATAATTACGTCAGTAACATAAGAGTTATAATGATATTACAGAGTTGCTTTCTGCGTTATTTTATACCATCAGCTCAGGTGGACTCGGTCCGTGAGGATGTCACCCTCAAGTAACTATTTTCAAGGGTCCGACTTAGGGGAGAACCGTAGGGTCCTCGAACAAGGGAAAACTACCACGTTCAAAATATTTTCCCCGTTTTCAAAATATTTTTTCCGCTTGGGGAAGAAAAAAAATTTGCTCAAGCAATAAAGGCATGGCCGTAAAAACGTTTCCTAACCTGTCGAGGGGGGTTAAAATATGTCAATAAAGCTAACAAGTAAACATAAAAAGTTGAAAACAAAACAAAAGAGAAGTGGAAAAAATAAAAATATGGTTGGTGGGATTTTTCCCGCGATGTGTCACGCTGCACGCGACAAAAATTCCACAACTATGGGACTCTACGGTTCTCCCCGGAGTCATACCCCTTCTTACAATCTTAATTATGATTTACTTTTCCTCATGGAAAGTTAGCAAGTCATATATGGATTGGAAGAAATTACGCCTTCGGTATTTTTTTTAACCCATTAGGTTGTAGAATTTTGGGTGTATTATTTTCATTAGGGGAAACCTTCTGAATCATCACGAAAAAAATACCCCCTACCATAAAATTTGATATTTTACGTTTCAAGATACGAAGAACCCCAAAAAACAATAAAAAAATCCGTTTGTCCGTCGTAATGGGCACTTAGCGTTGACCGATGTTGATGAAATTTTATATGCCAAGTGTCCCAAAAGTCTCGGACCACCTGAATATCTTTTGAACGACTTTATGAGGAGTTTTGAAATTTTGCATGGTACTATATCCCAAATTAAACCATCTGATGGTGTGACCAATTATTCAGGGGCGGGTCCCATGTGGCCTCCCAGGGGTTCCAACTTTTGTTTTTTAAATACGATCCCCCATCTTGTGATACATTTTCAGAAAGACAATAAAATTGGAAGTACTTTGCAAAAATAAATCACACGTCTAGCCTCTTTGGTTTCAAACTGGCGGCCATTTGAATTTTCCAAGATATGACTTCCAAAAGTGTCTAAAACTAGGCGAATTATTTCTAAAAGTAGGCAAAGTGTCTAAAACTAAGCGAATTATGTCTAAAAAAACAGGTTCCCCGGCATTGGTGTCCTATGTAATTATTCAATAACCCATTGCAAATAATTCGCCTAGTTTTAGACACTCTTGGAAGCCATATCTTGGAAATTTCAAATGGTCGACATTTTGAAACCAAATAGGCTAGACGTGTGAATTTTTTTAATAATACCATGCAAAATATCAAAACTCCTCATAAAGCCGTTCAAAAGATATTCAGGTGGTCTCGGACTTTTGGAACCCCTTGTATAGGTCCCGTTTGGGGTCTAAATGTGCGCTGAAACTTTTGGACGCAATCGAATATATCCTTGACAGTTTTGCAGCTTTTTAGCGGTTTTCAGTATTGCTGTCTAAAAAGAGAATGGTAAGAGCTAGAGGCTTGAAATTTTAGTATGTATATCAAATTTAGGGTCTAATTATTGCTCAGATCTTTTTTTTTTGGGGGGGGNTGTGGGGGTATTTTCTTAGCCAGTAAAATAATAAACCCTCGTGTCACATTGGAATAGTTTTTTTTTCTTTCTACCAGCACTTTTCATTAGGGTTTGAAATCTTCAAGAGTTCATAAAAAGTGATATTTTCTTAAAATCATTATTTTGAATACTATTTGTAATCAACCGAATTTTAAATAGTAACTAAACAATTTTTTTAAGTTTCCACTAAATAATTACTAAATTATTCGTACGTCAAAATCGGCTCCGAGGGACATAATGGGTTAAGACGCGATAATATGACAATAATAACAGACGCACTCAATGTTTGTCGCATCAGGTAGTATGCAATTTTTATGTTTGGATTGCAAAATTGTGAGAATTGCAGATTTTAGGGTGGCTTGTATTACGAAATTTACAAGGAAGTTAATCACTTATCTGTATATTATCTTAAAATGAATGATTGGTTAATCACTTATGTATCTGTATATTATCTTAAAATGAATGACTGAATGATTGGTTAATCACTTATGTATCTGTATATTATCTTAAAATGAATGACTGAATGATTGGTTAATCACTTATGTATCTGTATATTATCTTAAAATGAATGACTGAATGATTGGTTAATCACTTATGTATCTGTATATTATCTTAAAATGAATGACTGAATGTTTGGTTAATCACTTATCTATCTCTATTTCTCAAAATGAATGACTGAATGTTTGGTTATTTAATCACTTATGTATATATATATATATATTATCTTAAAATGAATGACAAAAACAACACAACTTTGAGAAAATAATAACATACACAAAAACAAACAACAAAAACAACACAATTTCGAGAAAATAATAAGAAACACAAAAAACAAACAACAAAAACTACACAATTGCGAGAAAATAATAACATAAAAAAAAAATAAAAAAAATACAACAGCATCAACAAAAATGACACAACTTCAAGAAAATAGTAATAAAATAAACTCAAAAACAACAACAGCATCAACAAAAACAACACAACTTTGGAGAAAATAAAAACAAACACTAAAAACAACACTCCGAGAAAACAACTTGATGAAGGATCCTAATTGACAAACTTGCGATTATTTTTAAACAGGTTAACTTTTGTGTAGAAAAGTTTATACTGCAGAACACGTTAAGTGGCAAAGTTTAGGATAATCATTGAAGATAGAACTTTTACATTAAAACGGCAAACAAATAATTTCATGATAAAAGCTTTCGAAAATATACATACTTGAAAATGCAGCTGCTTTTGTTATGTTGTCAGATTTAGACTGCAAAAGGCTTAAAATAATATGAACATTGCAGTCAGTCAGAAGTAGTTAAAAGAAGGTTCAAAGAAATTATAATAGAAGAAAAGGCCCATCGAAATGTGCCGAGTTGTCGGCTCGCCTTTGTATAAATGTTTACGTCTTTTCTAATGATATGAGGTCATTTCGTTTTAGTAGACGTAAGTACGATTTCAACCATAAATTGATATATGGCGCCACAACTCGACATTTGCGAAATTTCTTCAATTTCACGAAATGCAGATATTCCCTTCGCTCAGATCGTCCAAAAAGTAAATTTTAATGAGGTAGATAAAAATAATACATCTTTGGTTGATTGTAAAAATTAAAGATGTTAAAGAAAGCTGACTAGTTTCACACTCTCCTGTATTTTGGTTTATTATATTCAATAATGAACCTTTGGAATCGTCACGAAAAAAAATGAAAAGAAAAATACCCCCCCCCTCAAAATTTGATATTANAAATTTGATATTATACGTTTCAAGGTACGTAGAATCCAAAAATCGAATAAAAAATATCCGTTTGTCCGCCACGCCGTACGCCGTGATGGGCATTTTGCCACTTAGCGTTGACCGATTTGGATGAAATTTGTTATATAGGTCCCATCTTGGCTCTAATTGTGGCCCGAAACTTTTGGTTGCAATCGAATACACCCTTGGTGATTTTTGCACCTTTTTAGCGGTATTGCTGTCTAAAAGCAGAATGGTAAGAGCTAGAGATTTGAAATTTTGTATGTATGTCATATTTGGGGTCTCAGTTAGCTCCGAATTTTGGGTTCAATCAAATATACCACTGGCGGTTTTTACCGCTTTCAAGCGGGTTTCGTTAATCCTGTCTAGAAAGAGAATGGTAAGACTTCAAATTTAGTAGGTATGTAAAATTTAGGGTCTAATTACGCCCCAGATTTGGAATCGTCACGAGCCCCCCCCCTCAATTTTTTGCCAGAAAAATAATAAACTCAGTTTTTTTCTAGTATGTTATTTACCTCGTTATGGTTTTACTTGACATAGGTAGTATCCCAATTCAACAAAATTAAGTAGATTTCAATATCGCAAGGCTAACCGTAATCAATAGAATTGTAATTTGTGGCAGCTGTAATGAGATGTTCTGGACATAAATTTCAGAAACAGTAAGAAGTAGTCTGTTGAAGTTTAAACGGCTGTGGCTCAATTTCATAATTAGTTTCTTATTGTCACACGATAACTGTCACCAGAAGTTTAAGAAAACCGGTTAAGATAAAGATAAACGGCTGTGGCTCAATTTCATAATTAGTTTCTTATTGTCACACATAACTGTCACCAGAAGTTTAAGAAAACCGGTTAAGATAAAGATACAGAGCTCAAAAAGATGTCTCATCTGGAAGGTTCTAATTTTAATCCTGATGTCTTATTCGAACTGGTTGACTGCGACGTCACCGAAGATAGGTATTGGCTGTGACGTCACAGAAAATAGCAATGAAGTCACGATTTGACGCTTGGACTAGTCTATTTGTACCGAATAACTAGAACAAACTAAAAGTGCTACCTTCATTTCATTTCATTGAGATTCATCCCCTAATGTTTGGAATCCTTCGCCTCAGCTCATGGGCTTTTTGTGTATTGGGGTTAGGCATATTTCTCTAGCTAAAGTTCAATTGCTCAGAGAGTCTACTTACCAGATTGTTTTGGATGTGTCCCCCTCTGGGACTTAGTAGCGATGATTCAAATTCTCCAATTGAGTAGATCATTGCAATCAAAGAATGCATGGGAGGCTGTTTCCTCCTTCTCCCCAAATGGTATATGGTGTAGACCAGGGGTTCCCAAACTTTTTGGTACCGCGCCCCTCCCCCCCATTCTTGAAATGGAAGCCTCCCATGCCCCCCTCCCCATTACATTATAAATTATGAACGGTTATGGGTGAATGCTATCTCAATCAAAACGCTAATGTGTTGCTGAATGCTATCTTATTCAAAACGCTAATGTTTTGCTGAATGCTATCTCATTCAAATTTTCTAAACATCATGTTCAATAAAATTACCTTTGTAAAAAATTGTGCACATATATATTTTAACTAAATGATAATAATTAAACTGGTCTGGCACCCCCTTGGCTTGCCTTCACGCCGCCCTAGGGGGGGCGCCCCCCAGTTTGGGAATATCTGGTGTAGACCATGGGGTTTCCTTACAGATTCCCATATTGTGCTGGTGCTTTCTGAGACTATTTTCGGAACAGAACATAAACTTTCTGTGGAATTAGACACCAAAATTAAAGCAAATATGTAAAATATATTTTGGCATTAATGCAGCGGTACTAGTCTGCCCCTGATTGATGATTATAAAGAAGTACTTCAGTTACAATGAAATAAATTCACTAAGGGATATACTTACGAGCATTAACTTTTTCCAATAATTATTGCTTGTTTCAACCAAATTGTATTTTTTTTTTTTTTTTGAATTTTTAAGTCTCCAGACAGACGGGCAGACAGACAGAAGTGCAATTTTTCGCGAACAATAATTTCAATGTTATTTCAACTCCACAATTGTTGTTGAATTTGATTCAACATTAATTTCAATGTTGTTTCTACTCTCCCTCTATTGTTGTTGAATTTGATTCAACATTAATTTCAATGTTGTTTCTACTCCCACTATGAATTTGATTCAACATTAATTTCAATGTTGAATCAAATTCATAGTTGTTGTTTCTACTCTCCCACTATGAATTTGATTCAACATTAATTTCAATGTTGTTTCTACTCCCTCTATTGTTGTTGAATTTGATTCAACATTAATTTCAATGTTATTTCTACTCCCAACATTGTTGTTGAATTTGATTCAACATTAATTCAATGTTGTTTCTACTCTCCCTCTATTGTTGTTGAATTTGATTCAACATTAATTTCAATGTTCTTTCTACTCTCCCACTATTGTTGTTGAATTTGATTCAACATTAATTTCAATGTTGTTTCTACTCCCTCTATTGTTGTTGAATTTGATTCAACATTAATTTCAATGTTGTTTCTACTCCCACAATTGTTGTTGAATTTGATTCAACATTAATTTCAATGTTATTTCTACTCTCAACATTGTTGTTGAATTTGATTCAACATTAATTTCAATGTTGTTTCTACTCTCCCACTATTGTTGTTGAATTTGATTCAGCATTAATTTCAATGTTGTTTCTACTCCCATCATTGTTGTTGAATTTGATTCAACATTAATTTCAATGTTGTTTCTACTCCCATCATTGTTGTTGAATTTGATTCAACATTAATTTCAATGTTGTTTCTACTTCCTCTATTGTTGTTGAATTTGATTCAACATTCATTTCAATGTTGTTTCTACTCCCTCTATTGTTGTTGAATTTGATTCAACATTAATTTCAATGTTGTTTCTACTCCCACAATTGTTGTTGAATTTGATTCAACATTAATTTCAATGTTGTTTCTACCGCGCTACAACCTTCTGTTCATTACCCTCTGTCTTTGGCATCCTCGTTTTCTTCTCATTGTATCAATTCGTAGTAAATGCAACTTGCTTAGGACCGTCACCTAATCAAGCTTGCTTGCTCCACTCGGTGTCTACATGGAATTATAAATATTATACTTATTATAAATTAGTCTCTATTCTGACTTCTGTCGCCACATAGTTGTGTGTTTTATGAGTACCTTATCAAAGAAAATCCCAGTCTGACGTCATCGAAATTCATCATCACCGTCAATGACTATGAAGAATGTTGACTATTCGTTATGACTCACTCTGACTCATTACAGATTTCTTATGAATCAATGAATTTCTAGGGAACTACTATGACCGTTTACCTTGAATTTTGCACGAGAGATAAACAGAATGTCTGATGCCACTATGTGCATCAACATAACTAATGCATGAGGGCCTCTGGTCTTGGCCATAGGTATTTTAAAGCCTCAGGTCTCGGTCCTAGGTATTTTAAAGCCTCAAGTCTTGGCCATAGGTATTTTAAAGCCTCTGGTCTTGGCCATAGGTATTTTAAAGCCTCAGGTCTCGGTCCTAGGTATTTTAAAGCCTCAAGTCTTGGCCATAGGTATTTTATTAAAGCCTCTGGTCTTGGCCATAGGTATTTTAAAGCCTCAAGTCTTGGCCATAGGTATTTTAAAGCCTCTGGTCTTGGCCCTAGGTATTTTAAAGCATCAAGTCTTGGCCATAGGTATTTTAAAGCCTCTGGTCTTGGTCCTAGGTATTTTAAAGCCTCAAGTCTTGGCCATAGGTATTTTAAAGCCTCAAGTCTTGGCCATAGGTATTTTAAAGCCTCTGGTCTTGGCCCTAATTTCAGTCGTAATCAC
>JAAEEI010002932.1:8662-20569 GCA_012654025.1 Pachypsylla venusta
TTATGGGAAGAGTCTACGAACTTAATAGCCACACCTCGTATTAGTTTAAACCCCAATATAACAGTTGAGATGAACCTTCACAAAGTTACTGAGTCTTCAATTAAGTAATTATTATTACCACTCAATAACAACAACAATGTATAGTCGGAGTTCGATTATTTTGCTTTCCGTAATTACATTCAAAGGAATCTGATTCCAGATGCTGAAGCAGAAGTAGCGGAATAAACAATGCACCAGGAAGAGGCAATAGTTTGTCTTTGTGCAGCGATACCTTATTTCCTGTAATACTACCTCTCCTAAAGGCGGAAGAAGGTCGTGCCAAAGGTTTATACCTCTAAGTAGTACAGGACGGAAAACCTTCTTCAGTAGCGCACATTAAATGAACTAAGTTCATCGAACCCGACTCATTTATTGGAATTCAAAGACTAGTCCTACAGGTTGGGGGTTGATCATACGGCCAACTACCCTAAACATATGGTAAAATATAATGTTAAGAAACCTCAATGTCGGTAAGCCTTGTATGACATACGGTTTGTTGAAATGAGGGAACGAAAGTTTACAGTTTGTTGAGGAGGTCAATACGAGTACACAACCCGGACTCTAGTGCAAATTCGTAAGGTTTTACTTACCTATACTTTTCACCTAGAACGTCTACATCCTCAAATCAGTGAAAAAAGGGGCGCACAAACAAACTTCCACATTTATAAATAACGAGCTGCTTCGCCCGTGCTTCATAAATTGATTACTATAAGCTTTTTGCTAAAATGCGGGTACTTTGTAACCCCCTCCCCCCTTGGCAATGCTAGGGTTAAGAAGATATTAAAGATATTCTCTTTTTTTGGGGAAAAAAAAAATTCATTATACAGTTGCTATGTTTCTCACATGACAAAAAAGTCAATGCAATTTCAATATTTTCTGATGACATATCTTTTGAAATGTCATGCATATATACAATATTCATGATACGGTACGTGCCATATATAATATCTAAAGAAATGCATCTCGTCCCAGACTCGTATTTCAATATGTAAATTTGTATTTGCTCACCAAGAATTCAATATGGATAGAAATACAAAATTCAACAAACTCACAAAACTGTAACAAAAATTACTCTTCCTCCCATATACAATGAAAAGTTTAGAATTCTCATATAGAAAATAATACACAAAACTTGACTTTTTTGTGAAAGTTTAACAAAAAAAATTGGAAAATTTATACAGGGAGATATTAAAAGTATAAAATAACACAAACATTTAATTTTGTTGAATTGGGATACTATGTCAAGTAAATCCATAATGAGGTAAAGAAAATACTATATCTTCACTTGACTATAAAATTATTAAGATGTTAATTAAAGCTGACTAGTTTCGTACTCTCCTGAGCACATCATCAGAGCTTGAAGTGAGTTTGAAGACTGAAGAATATTGAGAGTTTTAAAAGAAGGGAGAGAGAGATGGAGGTAGTATCTAGGTACTCGTATATATATATATATATATTTTAAAAAAAGGATAAGAATAAGAATTTAAGCGTAATGACTATCTTATAAGTTATAAATATAAATGGGATTTAATATAAGTATCTTATAAATGACTATCGTCATGACTATCTTATATCTTATAAGACTATCTTATAATCTCTCTCTTCTTTTAAAACTCCCAATATTCTTCAGTCTTCAAACTCAATCTGACGGGAACTGGTGTATTCAACGTGGTATGATCGTTGGCATAAGGGTGATATTAAAAGTATAAAATAACACAAACATGTTGAACCTTGACCGGGCTTTCTGTGAAATATAGATCTCATTGAGTTAAAATGGACATATTTTGTTCTCGGATATAACAAAAAGGCCGCAAGAGGCCAAATTCTAAATCAATCTAATGAATAACCAGATCAAATTTAAATTTCAATAAAATATTGTGTATCAACTACAAATAATAAGTCAAGTACGAGCTTAAGAATGTCGTAACAGACGAAAGCGCTCGCGACTCGCCTTATTATTTGTAGTTGATACACAATATTTTATTGAAATTTATATTTCANTACAATACGTTGTATTGTCTTCCCTAAAGCGACACCGTTTTGGAGCACTTAGAGTTAAAAAGTTCAAATTTTCGGATTTTTCCCTTTACGTGGATGTCAATTGCTAACTTCATGCAAAATTTCAGCGCTCTAGGTATACGGGAAGTGCCTGAAACTTTTGATGATGAGTGAATCAGTCAATATGTCAGTCAGTCAGTCAGTGAGTATCCAAAAGTGCAAACTTTGAAATTACGTATCTCCCGTCCGGATTAGAATTACCTTTTGAAGTTTATCCTGTAGTATTGTACTATACTACGGAATGTATGTTCAAAATCTCAAAGATCTATCCCTTGTAGAACCGGATTTCCGACGGTGTGAAAAACCTGGTGAATTGCTTCGTGTAAAGATACACTGGCGCTTTTTGGAACTTGGCCTGGCGCACTGCCGTGCGCTCAGATATTTGACATTAGATCTCTATGTTTTCTTTCTCCTTGGAAATTTTTTGGTTACTAAAATTATGAAAATTTCGTTAATAAAGGGGGGCGTTGCGAGAAATTTTACTTCGTAAAAACTCTGAAAAGGGGCGATCATTGGAAAAAGGTTGGGAACCACTGCTTTAAAGCATATCTTTCCTGTAATTTTAGAATACCTACACAGTTTATGAGAAATGTGTGCGTACGAAGCGTGATAAATAATTATGAAATTCCGAAGAGTGGAGATGGAGGTAAAGCGCGGAACACTCGCGATTATGTAAAACATAAATAAATGAGAAAAGTTTTTTTTTTTTTTTTTTAATTATTGCAAACCAGCTACCCACATTGACCTCACCCAGCCTGGGTTGAGCCGGAAAAAGACAACGATACGTGGTGTTCCCAAGCGGTCACCCATCCAAGTACTGACCACGCTCGACGTTGCTTATCTTCAGTGATCTGACGGAAACTGGTGTATTCAACGTGGTATGATCGTAAACCCTCCGTCTCAATGAGGTCAATGTGGGTAATTTGCAAATTACCCACATTGACCTCACCCAGCCTGGTTATGCCGGAAAAATAGACAGCATCACGAGGGTGCGAACCCACGTGGGCACCCACATGAAACAACCTCGCTGGACGTTGCTAAACTTCAGTGATCGAAATGGAACTGGTGTATTCAACGTACCATAGATGCTGGCTATGAGAAAAATTAAAACTGTTAGAAGCTAGACATTCACATCACTTTTAAATTATGATGTTCAAAAATTCTATCTCTCTTTCTTCATAGTCGTCAAAATTGAGTGGGGTCTACAGGTCACTGAAACATGCACTAATGTAACAGAATCAATAAAAGGGTTCCGCTTCCTGTTTGCTCGTGGCACGATTGCAGCTTCGCACAAACACACCTCACGTACAATGCCTAATTACTTCAACACGTAATTATTGCACTGTCAAAGTTTTGTTGTTACAACACAAATTGACTTTTCAGTTTTTATGAAGCGCGGTGTGAGGGTGGGTTGTGTTAATTAAGGACAGGATTGTCAGAGAGCTAGCCCTCAACACGTGTATAATCTTACTTTTCTTCACTTCAATAGAACGATCATACCACGTTGAATACACCAGTTCCCGTCAGATCACTGAAGTTAAGCAACTTCCGGGCGTGGTCAGTACTTGGATGGGTGACCGCTTGGGAACACCATGTATCGTTGGCTTTTTCCGGCCCAACCCAGGCTGGGTGAAGTCAATGTGGGTAGCTGGTTTGCAAGTTTCCAGCGAATGGAGGGTAAAACCCCCGTCTTGAATGACCAATAGATGTTAAAGAGACGTTAAGCCAAATTAAAAAAAATATATTATATTTGTTTGCGATTCTAGTTCAAACAGTACTAGAATTTCATGCATATTTTTATTTAAAAAAAATCCTTCCAAACAAAGGAATCTGAAAAGGCTATGTCACATATTAAGGCGTGTTTATTTTAATTTTCGCCTTCCTTGCGGGAAAAACTTTAAAGAACACATTTGTTTCCACATCTGTCTGCAGTCAATTTCTTTTGTTCCACCTTGCTCGTTGATGCGTTCATTTCGCCATGGCGAATTTTCTTGATTAGGTGGTGGTATTTTTAAATCTTTGCAGGAAGAGACGTAACAACAATGACTGATAATTTTTCAACGGTGACAGCGAAAGTATCTTAAATGCAGTGTTACCAGGTCGTAGGGAATTTCCCTAAGACCTGGTAACACTGCAAAATACTTTCTGCAAATGCAGTGTTACCAGGTCGTAGGGAATTTCCCTACGACCTGGTAACACTGCAAGATACTTTCTGCAAATGCAGTGTTACCAGGTCGTAGGGAATTTCNATTGAGTGGGGGGGGGGGGCGGACCCCTAAATAATTCCCAATCCTGAGACAAAATAGAAATACGTTAATAAAAAATCGTCAAAAATTCTGTCATTTGTCATGGCACTTTTTTTCGTCATCACGCTTATAAAATCGTCAAGATGGCAACACTGGATGAAAGGAGAGAGAGAGGAAGTTAGATTGAGAGAGAGGGAAACTGCAATCGAAAGATCTCAAGGTCAACGTTCAAGTAGGTGCTTTCATATTCCCTAGAATGCATGTTGTAGCCATGAAAGGTATTTGTGGTAAGCTCTACTGCTTTTAACAAATTAGGTATCGTTAAACATTGCATTAAAAAGTATAAACATTGCATTAAAAAGCACAGCCCAGGACTCGAACCACCGGCCTCTAGGTTACGAGTCCCCCTCCCCCTCCAAATTTTCTATTAGGTATATTGTGCGATTCTGCCCCCCCCTCAAACACAACAAATCCTACCATTCATGAGACATTTTGTTCACAGACACATACCATGTCAAGTATATGAATAGAACACAACAAATCCTACCATTCATGAGGCATTTTGCAGACACACATCATGTCAGGTATATGAATAGAACACAACAAATCCTACCATTCATGAGACATTTTGTTCACAGACAAATCCTACCATTCATGAGACATTTTGTTCACAGGCACATATCATGTCAGGTATATGAATAGAACACAACAAATCCTACCATTCGTGAGACATTTTGTTCACAAACAAATCCTACCATTCATGAGACATTTTGTTCACAGACAAATCCTACCATTCATGAGACATTTTTTCACAGACAAATCCTACCATTCATGAGACATTTTGTTCAAAGACACACCCATACGGACACTATTGGCTAATACTCGAGATTTGAAGTTTGGGTAGCTCAAAAGGTCTTTAGACATAGAAAAAATTCGGTCCACTACAATACTTTCTTTATCTTTTTTTTCTTCACAGACAAATCCTACCATTCATGAGACATTTTGTTCACAGACACACCCATACGGACACTAATGGCTAATACTCGAGATTTGAAGTTTGGGTAGCTCAAAAGGTCTTTAGACATAGAAAAATTTCGGTCCACTACAATACTTTCTTTATCTTTTTTTTCACAGACAAATCCTACCATTCATGAGACATTTTGTTCACAAACAAATCCTACCATTCATGAGACATTTTGTTCACAGACAAATCCTACCATTCATGGGACATTTTGTTCACAAACAAATCCTACCATTCATGAGACATTTCGTTCACAGACAAATCTTACCATTCATGAGACATTTTGTTCAAAGACACACCCATACGGACACTATTGGCTAATACTCGAGATTTGAAGTTTGGATAGCTCAAAAGGTCTTTAGACATTGAAAAATTTCGGTCCACTACAATACTTTCTTTATCTTTTTTTTATAGATAAAAGTGTTGTGTTTTGTGCTGTCCGATTTTTTTTTTTCATCAGTTTTGTGTATGAGCTGGAAAAACAAACTTCCTTCAATTTCCATCACCCCCATTTTTACATCATAATGGGATGTTTTTATTTTTTTTTTGTATGGCCTTCCTTCCTATATTCATTTATGTTTTATTGATATACACCAATTGTATTATTATGCGTGCCTCACACTTATGATGACTGAACGGTCAATAGACATGAATAATTGATTATACATTAGTTGATAACTTCTACAGAGTGATATAATGAAAAATCGTGACCCATATTTTTACAAGTCACGCATGGATTAGTTTTCGAAGCATCAAGGTACAGTTATAATNTAAAAATCATAGGTAACGAACAGAATTATAAAAAACGTAAATTTCTAGAAGCTCTCTATAAATTAATAAAAATTCCTTCACAGTGCACTACAAGAGTGACGTAAATAACACCCTCAAAGTTTACCAAAACCTACTTGATACCTGAATTCTCCAACCTCATTTCGTGTCAAGTTGTGATAGTGCTAAAATCGTTCTATCATAACTCTGGTCTGATGATGACAGTCTGAGTACTGTTGAAAGCTGATTAGTTTTAATTTGAATATTTTAATTTTAGCTTTTAATTTTACAATTTTAATTTTTAGTTATTAATTTCAATTTTCTCATCTTAATTTCTAATTTAATTAATTAAACTCTGAATCGATATTCTCATTTTTTATGTTATTTTTAATTTGAATATTTTAATTTTAGCTTTTAATTTTAATTTTCCAATTTTAATTTTTAGTTTTTAATTTCAATTTTCTCATTTTAATTCCTAATTTAATCAATTAAACTCTGAATCGATATTGTCAATCATCTATATATTTATATCTTTCGATTCTCCTAATAATTTTAATGTTCTTATTATTTAACAAATTTATATTAGACATCCTATTGGTAACTTTAAAACAGACTACCGTTATTTATGACGAGGATTCACTTACTTTTGACGAGGATTCACATTACGAACTATAGAAAGTTTTCAATTCCACTCTTAGAAATAAAGTGAATAAATTAATATACTCCACTAAAGACAAAGAAATTGTAAAATACCTAAGACAGCCCAACATCCGAAGTCTAGAGTATTCCTTACAAGACCTACTCAAAAAGTATAAATACAGACCAGCTTTCCACACTCAGCCATCTTGTGATACAGAAAGACAATAGAAATACTTTGCAAAAAAATTTACACGTCTAGGGTGTTTGGTTTCAAAATGGTGGCCATTTGAAATTTCCAAGATATGACTTCCAAGAGTGTCTAAAACTGGGCGAATTTTTTGCAATGGGATATTGAATGATTTTATTTTCATAGGACACCAATGTTGAGCAACCTGCCGTTTAGACCTACTTTTAGAAATAATTCGCCTAGTTTTAGACACTCTTGGAAGTCATATCTTGGAAATTTCAAATGGCCGCCATTTGGAAACCAAATACGCTAGACGTGTAAATTTTTCCATGACTTCCAAGAGTGTCTAAAACTAGGCGAATTATTTCTAAAAGTAGGTCTAAAAGGCAGGTTGCTCAACATTGGTGTCCTATGCAATCATTCAATATTTCATTGCAAAAAATTTGCCTAGTTTTAGACACTCTTCGAAGCCAAATCTTGGAAATTTCAAATGACCGCCATTTGGAAACCAAACACGCTAGACGTGTAATTTGCAAATTACTTCTAATTCTATTGTCTTTCTGAAAATGTATCACAAGATGGGAGTTCGTATTTAAAAAACAAAAGTTGGACCCCCTGGGGGCAACTCTCCATTCGCTGAAAACTTACAAAACAGCTTAACCTGACTCAGCCTTGATAGAACCAGATATGGCTAGCGAGAGTTTGATCCTATATGTAAAATCACACTGAGAAAAATCTGGGTGCACAATGCTTAACTTCAGTGATTTTCTGGGCCCCGATCCTAAGTTCTCAATGGAGGGCAAGCGGGGACCGCTCATTTTTGGTTAATATATCTCCAACCGTTTCAATAAAGAAATTCCGAATAAAGAGACACGCACAAAATAACATTTCAATTTCATTGGCCGAACAAAGAAAAAGGTCTAGTGTTAAAACCACGATTTTTCTTTTGTTTGTCTTTTTGTATCACGATAACTCTCGAACGCCTTATCCGATATTGATGGACATTAGTTATATTCATAACATTAGACCAAATACCCAAATTGTATTGGGCCAACAGTGGCCATGTCGGGTGAGAGAGTACAGTTCACCGAATTACTATAGTACCTATAATAAAGAAAGAATTCTTTATTATAGGTACTATAGTACCTTTCTGAATTAAAAAATCTGTTCAAGCGAACTTTCGATTTATAAAAATCGATTTCTGTTTCGAATTCGACAATGAATGACGTGGGACACATCACGTTCCTACATCATTCTCTAGAGTCGTTATACATCACGTTCCTACATCATTCTGTAGAACGTTATTCATCACGCACCTACATCATTCTGTAGAGTCGTTATACATCACGTTCCTACATCATTCTGTAGAGTCGTTATCCATCACGTACCTACATCATTCTGTAGAACGTTATTCATCACGTATACCTACATCATTCTGTAGAGTCGTTATCCATCACGTTCCTACATCATTCTGTAGAACGTTATTCATCACATACCTACATCATTCTGTAGAAAGTTATTCATCACGAACCTGCATCATTNATTCTGTAGAGTCGTTATTTTGGAAATGAAATACTCAATATATTTATAAAGTGTAAGCTCTGAGTTGTTTAAAGTCAAAGTTTTCTACACAAACAACGTAAAATGCTGATCACGTAATTGTTTGCGTCGTGGCTTTTCTTTATTAGAACTCTTTTTGAATAGAACAATAAATTAAATAAGTTGACGGGAAGATTAATATCATGTCGCGTTTCTTTTAGGTACCTATCGAAAGTATTTATTTTACCTTCAAAACTTTTGTTTTCAATAAAATTGACATTTACTAAGTAAGGGTTCTCAGGCCCACCCCATGTAGATCTGTAGTCCTCTCATCTCAGAACCGCCACATGTCTATCAATTACAAAATCGGTAGGCCTTCAACACCACATGTCGATCAATTACAAAATCAGTAGTTCTTCAAACTGTAGTCCTCACTTCTCAGACCCACCCCATGTAGATCAATAACAAAATCGGTAGTTCTTCAAACTGTAGTCCTCACTTCTCAGGCCCACCCCATGTCCATCAATTACAAAATCAGTAGTTCTTCAAACTGTAGTCCTCACTTCTCAGGCCCACCCCATGTAGATCAATTACAAAATCGGTAGTTCTTCAAACTGTAGTCCTCACTTCCAGGCCCACCCCATGTAGATCAATTACAAAATCGGTAGCTCTTCAAACTGTAGTCCTCACTTACTTCCTGGATTGATATAATGTTAGGGAAAAATTAGAAGTTATAATTATTTTATTTGTGTGCGCCTCATATTAATTTAATGTGATACGATGTGTTATCCAATATCATACCATTGAAATATAAAAACTATGTCCAATATCATAAATAAAAACTGTGTCCAATATCGTACCATTGAAATATAAAAACTGTGGGCTGATATGAGGTCCTCTGTTAGCCCAATGTAAGCCCATAGGCGTCTTTCTCCATGAAGGTGTCTTAAAATTCGGTCGTGTGAAAATATTTTAATGTGCTTTCAAAATTACAAGTTGTTCTGTGAACTGCCGACCCTAGCCACTTCAAATTGCCACCATGAGATCCCTAAAGGCACAATTGAGATTCTTCTCAAGTACGTAAAATTTGTCTTTGTAAATTGTGGACTAGATAAAAATCTGATGCCATAAAAGAATTTCAATTATTTTATATCTTGTGTGTTATGATTTTGTCAACAATTATTCAAATGTCGTACATTTTATTCCCTTATCTTCTGACAATCCTCAATATTTTCCCCTTGTTTCGGATTTTATTCCCAGAGGCACACCATAAAAACAAACCTGTCATCGAAATGCTTTTTTTTTTTTTTTTNTTTTTTTTTTTTTTTTTTTTTTTTTTTTTTTTTTTTCATTTGAATGGGTAATATTTTTTCCTCCCCCTTTGAAGTTATCAATACAATAAACATAGAGTACCTTTGTTTACCGGACATCCGACGAATATTAAATACCACAATTTATTATACATATATCTATACTTATAAAACGCAAAGCCCAGATGGTAAACTCAATGACTCCAGTGATAACTCAATGACACCACTGATAACTCAATGACTCCATTGATAACTCAATGACTCCACGATGGCTTGAATAAGAAAAAAATCGAAATTTCGTGTGGAAGCAAGTTACCGCCCAAAATGATGCTTTTTATCATTTTTTTTTTTTTTTATATAACTTTAGGCGCGTTATGAAAAAATGATGAGAGTGAAATTTTAAAATGCGCGCGCGCACCTGTAACAAAAAATTATCACCGCATCAGTGTAACACAAAATTATCACCGCTCAATGTAGTACAGACCCCCCCAAAAAACCACTTCGTGGTAAAAAGTTCCCGCCAAGTCATTAGTCACAAAAAGCACTGAAATCAAAACAGTGCCCGCCTCAATTGTATATCATTTTTCTCCCTTTTTGAACCTTCCTTTTTTACATTAATTTCACTAATTTTAAAAATCTCACAATTCTTGCAAACCTCTTTTTTACGCCCTTTGTTCGCAACTTTTCGCACTTTAGAAACTCACTTTCACACCTTTGGCGGTGTGACTNTTTCATAGTTGATAATGGTTCACTTTTTTAAAAAACAACTTGACAACGAACGCACGATTCACACTCGACCAAACCATTGCAATTGTTGCATTGCAAAAACTAGATGTCATTTCGTGTTGAATATCACAAACCCCACGCTCCCCCTACTATCACTCCCCCTCCCACGATTTTTTGAAATGTAGGAAAACTAATTGCCGCACCCTGTATAAATCGTCATCAGACCGTTCGAGCAATAAAATCAAAAGTAAACGTACCCATTTTAAGCAAAAAGTAAATTTTCAAATCGGAGAAAATGGATTGTTGGTAAACGATATTCAAGTAAAATAAGAAGGTCATTGCACAAAAAATGACTATTGTTAACAGCTTCTGCCATCTTAATTTAACGACGGTCTAAGGAAGTTGAAGAAGAGCATAAAGATAAAGGGAGATTATGTACAGCAGGGGTTCCCAAACTTTTTGGAACCGTGCCCCATTTTCTTGAAATGAAAGCCTTCCACGCCCCCGTCCTCTTTACATTATAAATTATGGGTATGAGTGTTGCTGAATGCTATCTCATTCAAAACGCTAATGTGTTACTGAATGCTATCTCAAACAAAACACTAATGTATTGCTGAATGCTATCACAAACAAAACGCTAATGTGTTGCTGAATGCTATATCATTCAAGACGTTAATGTGTTTATGAATGCTATCTCAAAACCCCAAAAAAAATACCATAAAAAGATAGAGATAACATAAAAATTGAGATTTTCCGGTTTCTCCACGATTTGTGGTCGACCTAATTGAAAAATAGTTAGCTATTCGGAATGAGCGAGAAAGCCAACATCCGAAAAAAAAGTTTCTAACACTATTGGTTATATATAGTATAATGGGTCAGATGCATTTCTTTTTTATAGTTTCAAAAGAACTAACTAAAACAAGCTTTACTTTACTTTACAAAAAAGCAGAGCAAATTCAAAGAGCAAAAACGATTTTTTTTTAATCGCGATTAACGTCACATGATCACGAAAGGATGAAAGCTCCGAAGAAAGCAAAGGCCGTGAAATCTGCAGGGCTGGTGAGTGCCACCATATTTTGTGATTCACACGGAATAATGTTCTTTGATTTCATAGAAAAGTAGTTAATAAGTGGAACATTTGAAAGAGCTGGTAAATAAAAACGACACAAGGTATTTGAAAAATTATTTTGTATTCTGTAAGCTTGTGTATTCTATTTTTTTTTCATCTATGTTTTGTAAATAATGTCGTCCAAATGACGGCCTTGGCGAGTGATGCATATTTGGAGATATTTGAAAAATTATTTTGTATTCTGTAAGCTTGTGTATTCTAGTTTTTTTCCATCTATGTTTTGTAAATAATGTCGTCCAAATGAC
>JAAEEI010000295.1:883-12299 GCA_012654025.1 Pachypsylla venusta
TAAGTTAAGTTATTAGTTTTAATTTGAATGTTTTAATTTTTGGCTTTTAATTTTAATTTTCCAATTTTAATTTTAGTTTTAATTTTAATTTTCTTATTTTAATTTCTAATTTAATTAATTAAACTCTGAATCGATATTGTCAATCATTTATATAATAATATTCTTACCGTTCACAAATTTTGTCGCGGAAAATTTTTATCGATCCACATCAGCAATGCCTACGTGGGAAAAGTGTTTTCAGTGATGAAGAATGTTTCGATCGATTTGAGAAATCGAATGAGAGTCGAACTGGTGAAGGCACAGCTTTTGACAAAATTAAGTTTCCACATGAGTTGCGAAGAATTTGCTCCCTTTTTTTATTCGACCAGAACAAGAGTCTCTTCTCCACGGAAAGCGATGACAAATGAAAAATATATGTGGAAAAACAAATAGCTATGTGTATGTGTATGTTATTCATTTTGTAAAAATACACTCACAAAAAAATTATCATTGAAAAAAGGTCAAGTTCCTCCAAAAAAATCCGCCTATGAAAGTAGTGATAACTATTATTGTGGCCAAGTTTATTGTTACTGCTGTATATCCCGCACTTAAATTTATTATTGCACTTTTTTCTGTCTCAATTCTTTTAAAGTAATACCGACTTTACATTTTTTGGAAGAGTGGGAGGAACTTGGCCTTTTTTCAATGATAATTTTTTTGTGAGATTCCTATTTCAAAATCTTAATTTTTCTATCACTTTGGAATTCTGGGTCCCTCCGAAAACCCCGAGCCCGGGGGCATTCCATAGGTTGAATTCCTATGGAATTCAACCTATGGAATCCCCTATGGAATCCCATTTACCAAGTGTAAATGGTCAGTTTTTCTAAGGGGATTCGTAAAATACTACCTTCTACAAACTGGCCAAAACTATATCTGCGCATGCAGGAGATGCGACCTTGGTGGTAACTCTAGTCACCATCGACAATACCGTAATTAGACTGTCGATGTCGAGTGAAAGTCAAGGATTTCGTTTTAAAAAATCCTCAATCAAAACAATAATATTAAAGTTTTTCTGTGAAATAGGCCCCACTATTGACGGAGTGATTTCTTTAGACTTCCTTCCTCAAAATTATTTTAATTTCAATGCAAAACCCAATTAAAAATTTAGTTTTTTAAAGCATATTTTTAAATTGAACATTTTTTTTTTTTTTTTTTTTTTTTCATTTCATTTGACAGTACAAGAACCAAGTTTACAGAGTTGTGCCCGAAGGAATAAAATTAAGAGACAAAACTTTTTGAATCTTATTAAAAGCAAACAATAGAAAAGAAGAAGAAAAAAACTAATTAAATTCCTGAAATACTTTTTTGATAATTATGAAAAAGAAAGGAAAATGTTTACATAAAGTTTAAGAAATATTTTTATATACAGGAAGCAAACCTGCACTATGTTTTGCAACTCGGGGTGGCGAGGGCGTAGCCAGCATCTGGCCTAGGGGGGGGCAGGTGAGATCTTCATGTCGGGAGGGAGGGGGTGGGGGTCAATAAAGTAAATCGTTACTTATTTAATAATAAACCCCCAGGGGNAGCCATCAACACGTTAGCTATGCCTATTCTGGCATACTCAAGGAACTACTGTTACAAGAAAAATAATATTGTTTTTTTTACAATAGACGGAAAGACAAAAAAAAAAAAAAAAAAAAAAAAAAAAAAAAAAAAAAANAACAGATGGAAACGTTACAAACAGATACATTTGTAACGTTTGTTGATTTTTTTGAATTTTCCCACCAAATTTACCAAATGCGATTCAACGATACGACAAGGTTGCCACAGTTACATTTGATTGTTTAGAGTGGGGCTGTTGGATTAGGGACAAAATGCGGCATTTATCGTATTTCGGTGCTTGATGATCTTTTTGCTTACAAAAATCATTTTATCTAGTGTAAATCTAAGTTGCCCCTTCCGTGCTGAATACTCTTGGGAATTTCTAGGGGGGGGGGGGGGGCTGCCCCNGCTCCCCCCCCTGCCCCCCCTTCCTACGCCCATGCGGTGTGACGATTTATTGACATGGTTTTGGCAGTCTTTGTCAATTTTTGTATACAGGAAGCAAACCTGCACAATGTTTTGCAACTCGGGGTGGCGATTTATTGACATGGTTTTGGCAGCCTTTGTCAATTTTTGTATACAGGAAGCAAACCTGCACTATGTTTTGCAACTCGGGGTGGCAATTTATTGACATGGTTTTGGCAGCCTTTGTCAATTTTTCCTTTCCTTATCCTATAAAAATCCTATTTGGTGGAAATCGAATATCCGTTGGAGGTTTTATGCCGCTTTTTAGCCGTTTTGGCATATCTTACTTAAAATGAGAACGGTAATAGCTAGAACTTTGAACTTGGTGCTTATTCATATCAATTTCATACAAGAAATTGAAAAATAAAGCTTAGGTTGAAGTCTAATATATTGTTGCCCCCTAATTAGCGGTTGAAGGCTGCTTTTTGGCGGTTCCGCCTAAAACTAGAATAAAAAGAGCTAGAACTTGAAACTTGGTTCAATTTATATCAACTCCATATAAGAATTTGAAAAATACAACTCAGGTTGAAGTGTAATATATCAAGAAGTGTAATATATAAATTGTATTTCCGCTCTGAGGACTTCAAAACGTGTTTTGACATTGAAAACTCGACATGGAAAATTTCAGCCCATTACAATACTTTCTTCTTTTTTTATATAGATAAGGAAAGTCGTGTGATGTTCACACCAGATTTTTATGTATTAAGTTTGGAGATGGTATTTAGGATGTTTGTAGAAATGGCCATCACTTTCCAAGCAACTTATTGAGAAGTATTATGTTTACTACTGTCCTCTATGCGTTAGTTAAGAATCACTGTGTACTTGATGGATTTTTGTATTATACTTGAGGGCAAAAAACAGCATTTTTTTCATAAAATACTAAAAGAAATTGCAAAAAAATAACATTCATTTAAAAATAAAAAAATACTCAAACATCTAGGATCTTGTTCTTGATACAGATAGCCAGGCTTGATACAAATACAGATGTTCTTGATACTATAGCACGAACTCCAAGATAACTTGGGAATGCCAGCTGGCACTAAAGGAACTGGCACAGAACAACCGGGTTAACCTTGGTTGGGTGCCAGGTCACAATGGTATTGCCGGCAATGAACAAGCCGATCACCTGGCAAGAATGGGGTCATCGACACCATTCATTGGGCCGGAGCCCGTGATCGGACTAAGCACGACTGAGATCAAGAATTTCATTGACGGATGGGTGTTCGAAAACCATCTGAGGCGGTGGAAGGACGTCTCGGGCCTGAGACACAGCAAGGCTGTGTTACAGGGACCATCCAAGGACCTTACTATAGAGATCCTTGCCCTCAGTCGCAAAAACATCAGACTATCCACGGGCCTGATTACTGGGCACTGGGGACTGAGAAAACATCTGCACACTATGGGCTTCCATCAGGACCAGGTTATGTGCAGACTCTGTGGGGAGGATGAGGAGACTGCTTCTCTTTCATTGCAACTCCCTCATTGTGTGGAGACTAAGTATGGGACAGCTACATCCCAGGCTTGACATTCACGCAAAACACCTAGCCAGAAGCCTGATCAAGCTTGCGCAGATCTTGGGCCTTAGCTAGGAAACAGGCTACTTTCCAAGCACAAAAAGCCCATAAGAGGCTTAGGTGCAGGGGCTTACATAGCCCCATAGAGGAACTTAGCTCACGAATATACGAATCTTGATACAGGAAGTGCCCAAGTCCTCCAGCTCCGGCAGTACGAAAATAAATATTATGATTCTTCCATGTTGATGTAACTAATTGTATTTTAAGAAATAATTTTAACCCTAGGATTGAACACAGACAAATGTCTTTTGACAGTGTTTACACACACTTATTTCTTCCATGTGGTACATAATTAGACAATTTAGACACTTTAGACAATTTATGGTAGCTTTAGACAATCAATATATTGGTTACATGCATTGCCAAGGTGGGGGTACAAAGTACCCGCGTCCAAAGTACCCGCGTCCAAAGTACCCGCGTCCAAAGTTTGGCTTCAATATCATCCCTTAGAAGGCTTAGAACATACATATTTTTATATACAATGATGGAAAATATTGTTTGTAACAATTATTAAAAGACCTTTAATTTAAGTATCATAAATTGATTACTATAAGCTTTTTGCTAAAACGCGGGTACTTAGTACCCCCCCCCCTTGCAAAGGGTTAATACTTGGCGTTGTTTTCTTTTCTTTATTTTTTCGTTTAGAAAAAAGTGTTTTTACGAGTTTAAGTTATGATATAAAATATCTATCATATCTCCTCTTTTAATTAAATTTTACAACGAAGGGTTTTAAAAGTAAATTCTCTTCTAAAATTTTGCATAGCAACAACTTTCTGAAAAGGTCTTTTAATTGGTTTAACACTCTCAATGCCATGTTTGTTCATTAGAATTGGAATAATAAGAGTGCAGTCATTGTTTGAGTAATCACTTTGGAGTTGAAAAAGGTGGAAAAAAAGATATTATTTGTGATGATACATATGTAGAGTGGAGAAAAATAATAGGTGGTTCTTAATTGTTAAAATCTTCCTTAACACTAAAAGATTGAGAAGTACCTATTTTTTTTTGAAAAAAAGAAAAATATTATGTGACTTGAGAAATAAAATATGTATATAATTCTATTGATTTAAGGCAGGGGCTCCTAAACTTTTTGGTACCGCGCCCCCTTTCCTNCCCCCTCTCCTTTTACATTATAAATTATGAATGAGTATGGATGTTGCTGAATGTTATCTCATTCAAAACGCTAATGTGTTGCTGATTGCTGTCTCATTCAAAACACTAATTTGTAAAATGTGTGGCTGAATGCTATCTCATTCAAAACGCTAAATGTGTTGTTGAATATCTGATTAAATATTTCAAAACATCAAAGAAAAAATGTATATTTTTATTACAAAAAGTCGCTATTTCTTTATTAAAAACTAAAAAAATAAAAACTAAATTAATTTTTATATTACCTAAATATAAAATTTAATCCCAGGAATAAAATAATCTAAATGAAAGTAAAAAAAATCGCTAGACCCTAGGAAATCTATTTTGAACCAGAACTTTGTCCTTCCTGACAATCATCCTTTAGAAGGCTTTGAACATACATAGTTTTATATACTATGATGGAAAATATTGTTTGTGACAATTATTAAAGGTTTCATTAAAATAAGTATAATAATTTGATTACTATAAGATTTTTGCTAAACCGCGGGTACTTTGTACCCCCCNCCCCCCCCCCCCTTGGCAATGCTAGGGTTAAATTCGCCTGGACAGACTGCACATAACTTTTATTTTAAGGTACCTAGAGCCATTAGCCTTTGGACAGTACTGTGGGACGAAGATTTTTAAAGGTGTGCAGACCTGTAGAAAACCTCCATTCATTCGATAAATAAATTTCCTTTCATGGCATTCGTATTTTTGATAAAAAAAAAATCTCTGGAACTNGGGGGGGGGGGGATCGCGTCGATTATCTGAGACTTTATAGTAGATCTTCTTCTCTAAAGGTTTCGGCATCCCTGCTTTAAAACATGGGAAATTTAATATGAAAAAATAAATTCAACGATACAAACAATAAAGTTTTTTAATTTTGAAGTTTTGGCAAATGGGATGATGATTTCTCGGAATTGTAAATTTTAATGATTTCCCCTGTCCCCAATTTTCCGCTTCGAATTTATTTTTTCTGGACTTATTTTCCAGGACGAGCATTATTAAAAACTATCTGTTTTTAATAATGCTTTAAAAATTAATAACTATCTGTTTTTAATAATTTCGCCCGTGCTTTGCTACGGTCTATAGCTTGGCGCATTAGAGGTATGGCCGTTCCCGTGCTAATAGTATTCTATGATTTCCCTTTCAAAAATTGGAAGCTTATAGTAGTATTCTATGATTCCCCTTACAAAAATTGGAAAAATGGCCATAACTCGAAAACGGTTGGACCGTTTTTTGCAAACTATGTTCCAAATTAAGGCTTAAAAGTCTACCTAAAACTTTCTCGCTTTGAATTGATATGTAGTCGCGATAAAATTTAAGATATCGGACCATGACCGGCTAAATTTGTTCTACATTTTTTAATTCTGATATTATATCTGGAGTTTAGGCCTATGATTTCGGGGGGGGGAGGGGTCCATTCTCATCAGTTTTTCAGTTTTTCGATATCTCTTACTGTTTTGGCTAAACAATTAGTGATACATACACACACACATACATACCTACATCTATTTATCGTTACATTGAGTTTTATTATTATAGATATATCATCCAACTAGAAACTGTTACATTATTGATGCTGATTGCTGAAGCTTTGATAAATAATGAGAATTTTTGTTTTTGGCACATCCACTAAATCATTATCCTGTTCCATTACCAAAACTTTCAGACTGCTCTTCCATTGATTCTCCTGATTCCAACTAAAGATTATTTTACATTTAGTTTTTAGCCAGCGTCTATATCACGTTGAATACACCAGTTGCCAATAGATCACTGAAGTTAAGCAACGTATAGTGAAGTTGTATACCATGTGGGTGAGTTCGCGCCCTCGTTTTTTTTCCGGCCCAAACCAGACTGGGTGAGGTCAATGTGGGTAGCTGGTTTGCAAGTTTCCATCGAATGGAGGGTCTGCTCGAAAACCACTCCATGTTTTTTTTGTTTTTTTTTTTTTTTTCTCATTTTTGTAGAAATAAAGAGCACTTTTGTAGAAATAAATATGAAATTTTGCAATTTGAAATTGAAAATTTCATATGGTCGTCATTTTGTTACATGAATTCGGAGCAAGTCAATGTGTAAAACTAAATAAATTCATCTTAAAATTAGCTATTTAGATCATTTTAATTCTTGAAAATTGGACCATTTTTAAAGGAGTTTTGAGCTTATCAAAGAAAATCACGTTTTTAGCGATAACTCCCAAACTAAGGCCTAAACAAAAAAGTCACACCTGTAAAAAGTGATTCTTTTTTCATTTTCTACAACTCCTATTCCCTTGATACAAACAACCTGAATCACCCTGTATATTCNGGCGTACGGCGTACAAACGGAATTTTTTATTCGATTTTTGGATTCTACGTACCTTGAAACGTATAATATCAAATTTTGAGGGGGGGTAATTTTTTTTCCGTGACGATTTCAAAGGTTCATTATTGATAATAATAAACCAAAAATTAAAAAAAAATTAAAATTCAACATCAACATTACCAACAATGAACAAAAATTATGATAGTAGTAAAATATCTACCATGGCTACGAGAGTGTTAAAGAAATATTATTCAATATTTTAGGTATTTGGTAGTAAAAGATAAACTCGCTCAAAGCTTTTTGAATAATAAAAAATGTGTGCAGATAACTTGTACATAGATGGCCATTTTTATAATAAATAAGAATACAATTTAATTATGACTAGCATGATTATATTATACACATATAACAGGAAGTAACATTATTATTAACATGATTATATTTCAAACAATTGACTGAAAGTAGCTTTATTAATAACATGATTATATTCTAAACAATTTAATGAAAGTATCTTTATTATTATTATTAACAAGATTATAATTTATTATTATTAACATGATTATATTCTAAACAATTTACTGAAAGTAACTTTATTATTAAAAGGATTATATTGTAAACAATTTACTGGAAGTAACTTTATTAATAACATGATTATATTCTAAACAATTTAGTGAAAGTAACTTATTAATATGGTTATATTATAAACAATTTACTGAAATAAAAATAAAACAAAAACAAAAAAAAAAAATGTCATGTTAGGAGTTGGATACACGAAATCAAAATTGGCCACATTTACATAATTATGTAAAAAAATTAAAAATAAAACAAAAACGAAAAAAAAAATGTCATGTTAAGAGTTGGATACACGAAATCAAAATTGGCCACATTTACATAATTATGTAAAAAAATTAAAAATAAAACAAAAACAAAAATAAAAAATGTCATGTTAAGAGTTGGATACACGGAATCAAAATTGGCCACATTTACATAATTATGTAAACACGAAATCAAAATTGGCCACATTTACATAATTATGTAAAAAAAATAAAAATAAAACAAAATTACCAACAATGAGCTAGGAGAGTGTTAAAGAAATATTATTCAATATTTTAGGTATTTGGTAGTAAAAGATAAACTCGCTCAAAGATTTTTGAATAATAAAAAATGTGTGCAGATAACTTGTACCTAGATGGCCATTTTTAAAATAAATGAGAATACAATTTAATTATGTGACTATCTTTATTATTAACCCTAGGATTGCCAAGCTCTATTCAATTACGTGTATTGCCAAGGGGGGGTACAAAGTACCCGCAAACAAAATAAAGGATAAAATGATTTTTTTTTATTACAATAAGTCGCTATTACTTTATTATAAACTAAAAAAATATAAACCAAATCAATTACTATCTTATTATCTTACATAAAAATAAAATCAAATCCCAGGAATAAAATAATGTAAATGAAAAAAAAAAAAATCGCTAGACCCTAGGAAATCTATTCTGAACCAGAACTTTGTCCTTCCTGACATCCTACACAGACAAATGTCTTTTGACACTGTTTACACACACTTATTTCTTGCATGTGGTACATAATTAGACATTTTAGACTCTTTAGTCTAAAATGTCTAATTATATTACGGTACATTTTGGCAATAAAAAATTGCCAAAAAGTACCCGCGCCCAAAGTTTGGCTTCAATATTATCCCTTAAAAGGCTTAGAACATACAAGTAGATACTCGTATTATTACAAGTATATTACAATAGAAGAACATAATGAAGATAATTATTATGTCTAATAATTATTCTTTAATACGCAGAAAAACGTTTTCAGAATTTAATTATATTATTAATTTCGTAATAGACACGTGCCGTTTTGATTGAATAAATTCATAGAAATTATCACCCAGAGTACAAAATTTAAATTCATTATAAGAAAAATTTAGCGAATTGATCAACATTTCAGGCAATATTTAACCCTAGGATTGCCAAGCAATTAATACAAATGAAAATAAAAAAAAAATCGCCAGACCCTAGGAAATCTATTCTGAACCAGAACTTTGTCCTTCCTGACATCCTACACAGACAAATGTCTTTTGACAGTGTTTACACACACTTATTTCTTGCATGTGGTTCAAGGGCGTGTGGGAATTTTAAGTTTAGAGATGGTTTTATTAGACACTTTAGACAGTTTATGGTACCTTTTAATGGTAGCTTTAGACAATCAATGTATTGGTTACATGCATTTCGAAGGGCCCCCCCCAAAGTACCAGCGCCCAAAGTTTGGCTTCAATATCATGCCTTAGAAGGCTTAGAACAAAAAAAAATATTGTTTGTGACAATTATTAAAGGTTTCATTAAAATAAGTATAATAATTTGATTAGCATAAGCTTTTTACTAAGACGCGGGTACTTTGTACCCCCCCTCCCTTTGGCAATGCTAGGGTTAAAAATGAAGGGCGCGTGGTAACTCATATTTATGTTCTCATCCTTCCTGTACTTTGGGATAAGGTCTTTCACGCCAAAAATATTAATTTTGTTAAGCGTGAAACTTATTTTTTGTCTAGAGAAATGGCAAACTCACAAGGAATAAAACGTGACAAACGTTCTCATTCCTTTTTTTGCAGCTCGCACGTGCGTGTCGATCACGCAATTACGAAATATCTATATTAAAAATGTTCGTGTTTGTAGTCTCAGTTTTCGTAATATGTGTTTTCCTTGATTCATAAAAAAAATCTCCGTATGTAGAACGGGTTAACAGTAGACCCCACAAAGAAAAAAAATAGATCCGTTAAAGAGCTGCTATTTGGTGGCCTAATAAGGTCCAAATTAATATAATCAGCTAATCCAATGAACGTAATGCATATCCATACATTTTCATCAAAATCGGACAATGCGTTCGAGAATTATCGTGGTTCAAAAAGACACACACAATGAATGTCCATATCAATTTATATCAAAATCGGATAAGGCGTTCGAGAGTTATCGCGGCACAAAAAGACACACACAATGAATAGTGATATCAATTTATATCAAAATCGGATAATGCGTTCGGGAGTTTTCATGGTTCAAAAAGACACACACAATGAATGTCCATATCAATTTATATCAAAATCGCATAAGGCGTTCGAGAGTTATCGCGGCACAAAAAGACACACACAATGAATAGTGATATCAATTTATATCAAAATCGGATAATGCGTTCGAGAGTTATCATGGTTCAAAAAGACACACACAATGAATGTCCATATCAATTTATATCAAAATCGCATAAAGCGTTCGAGAGTTATCGCGGCACAAAAAGACACACACAATGAATAGTGATATCAATTTATATCAAAATCGGATAATGCGTTCGAGAGTTATCATGGTTCAAAAAGACACACACAATGAATGTGCATATCAATTTATATCAAAATCGGATAATGCGTTCGAGAGTTATCATGGTTCAAAAAGACACACACAATGAATGTCCATATCAATTTATATCAAAATCGCATAAGGCGTTTGAGAGTTATCGCGGCACAAAAAGACACACACAATGAATGAATAGTGATCGGATAAGGCGTTCGAGAGTTATCGTGGTTCAAAAAGACGAACAAACCAAAATTAAGGAGTTAAAAGTTGACCTATATTCGTTCGGCGAGTTATATATATATATTTTATATCTTTCATGATCCATTCTCATGGCTCAGGTCCCTGCAATTTTCTTGCACTCGGAGAAATCGGGTTCAAATCCTGACGAGGGCAATAATTTGCCACAGTGGTTTGGATGTTTTTGGGCCACTTAGCCTCGTGAGGACAATGAGTAGCCTTTAGCTATGGAGATAAATGCAAATAGCGACCTGCTGTCTGCATAGTAGGTAAGATTTTAAAAATTGAACTGTATAAAAAAATAAGAAGATGGGAGATACCATGAAAAAAGAAGGCTTTCACGATATGCCCAGCCAAAAAGAATGAACGCTGGAAGGCTGACAAAAGGCATATTTGATTTTTTTGATAAAAATCCAAAAACTCAATTAACCTGGTTCAAGGAGGTGAAATCGGATCTGGCAAAGATTAACATCACCGAGGAAGTTATTCAAAATAGGAGCGAACTCAGAGAGAAGGTGCAACAGTTTACTGGATGTGAGGAGAGAAAGAGAGGGAGGACAGGAGCTGCCTGGACGGAGGAGAGAAGGGAACAGCACTGGGAGAGAATGAAGATTTATTGGCAGAGGAGAACAGGGGGAGTGTATGTGGTCCATAGATGTCCAAAATCGTTAAAAAAAAAAATAATGATTGATATATCCTGCAATACTGTATTGAGCGCCAAATAGTGGCATAATAACATTAAGGATATGATCACATGACCGCGCGGCATAAGATCTAT
>JAAEEI010002960.1:18045-31777 GCA_012654025.1 Pachypsylla venusta
GTTACATTTGATTGTTCACAGTGGGGCTGTTGGATTAGGGACAAAATGTGACATTTATCGTATTTCGGTACTTGATGACTTTTTTGCTTCCAAAAATCATTTTATCTAGTGTAAATTTAAGTTGCCCCTTCCGTGCTGCATGCTCTCGAAAATTTCTAGGGGGGCAGCTGCCCCCACCTGCCCCCCCCTTCCTACGCCCATGTCCGTCATCACCTCGAGAGAATATCAGAGCGATATGGAATAAATTGATGTTTAATTACGAGAGTTGCGATGGATTAGTTGAGAGAGAACGTTTGTAGAAGACGATAGCAATATGTCCTACTATGCTATTAAAGAGACAACGACAGTGCTTTATTGTAAACAAAGTGTACGCTGAAAAAATGTGGCTAAAAGGAACCTTTATCATTAAAAATGCTCCTTAAATCCAAAAGTATATCAGTTTACATAAATACAAACTCATTTGAGTACCATAATGTTAAGTGAGTACCATAATGTTAAGTGTGTGTGTTTTTTTTTTGATTTGGCTTAACGTCTCTTTAACATCTATTGGTCATTCAAGACGGAGGTTTCACCATCCATCCACTGGAAACATGCAAACCAGCTACCCTCATTGACCTCACCCAGCCTGAGTTGGGCCGGAAAAAAGCCAGCATCACAATGACGTAAACCCACGCGGACACCCACATGGTGCAATCTCGCTGGACGTTGCTTGACTTCAGTGATCTAACGGGAATTGGTGTATTCAACGTGCCATAGACGCTGGCTGACAGTTTTTTTTTATTTTTAAATTTGGCTTAACGTCTCTTTAACATCTATTGGTCATTCAAAACGAAGAACAGTTTTTAGTTATGAAAGTCTTTTCCTATTTCTGTATGGAATTTGGTGTTCTAGGCAGATTAATTAGGTAGTTATATACGTCAATACGTCAACTTTATTCTGATAAGGACGTGGGGCATTCAAATATCTGATTCCTCATTCCAGAATGTCCTAAGTCCACAAGTGCTCAGATCTACCTATCAAATCATATTAACTTTCATATCAAATCGGATTGAATATTTGTCGTACTTATCTTATGATTTAATGATATAAAAGAACATTTCTCGTTTAAATATTAACACTTTATTATTGTTAAGTAATATGGCATGTTGAATACACCAGTTCCCGTTAGTTCACTGAAGTTAAGCAACGTTCAGCGAGTTTGTACCATGTGGGTGTCCACGTGATCTCCCACCCTCTTGATGCTGGCTATTTTTCCGGCCCAACCCAGGCTCAGTGAGGTCAATGTGGGTAGCTAGTTTGCAAGTTTCCAGCAAATGGAGGGTGAAACGTCCGTCTTGAATGACAAATAGATGTTAAAGAGACGTTAAGCCAAAAAAAGACCTCTTTACCGTTGTACGTTTTCGAGTATCTTGAGAAAAAAAAACATCTTTTTCAATGGTGCATGTGATCGTAGCAGTTGAACGCACCACTATAAATAACCGGTTACTACTCCCCATGTTCTTCCTAGGTTAACAAACGTGTCGGTAATATGTAATCTATGTGTATGCTCTGATCGCGTTTAAACGGTTGTACCTCGGTGATATGATTATTAATGTGGGAGTCAGATTTATTATCATATTTCTCTCATCTTCTCGAAACGAAGTTCGGGTAATCAGCTAGTAAATTATAAAAAATCATCAATAAATCTACCGAATTTTATGCCAAAAGCTCTTCTGGTCAATTTTAGAGAAAATAAAATTGTCTGCAATTTTATATGTAACAAAACCTATTTGGAAAATTCGGACCAATCCATAAGGCTACGGGGCCGTTGCAAGTTTCCATCGAATGGATGGTAAAACCCCCGTCTTGAATGACCAATAGATGTTCGTCAGATCACTGAAGTTAAGCAACGTACGGGCGTGGTCAGTACTTGGATGGGTGACCGCTTGGGAATACTATGTATCGTTGGCTTTTTCCGGCCCAACCCAGGCTGGGTGAGGTCAATGTGGGTAGCTGGTTTGCAAGTTTCCAGCGAATGGAGGGTGAAACGTCCGTCTTGAATGACCAATAGATGTTAAAGAGACGTTAAGCCAAAATTAAAAAAAAAAAAAAAAAAATCAGTAGCAATCTTTTTTTTTATACATTCGGAAACTATCAATTGCGCATGTGATGATTTTTTTCTCGTTGACTTTTTTTAACGAATTGGCGGGTGGTAAACCTATTTTTACAATGGTAAATATATATAACAAAAAACACTTATACTAATAATGGAATCAGCTAATTGCCTATAATGTCCCCTAATCCATCCAAGGCTGCAGATAATTAAATCGAGGTCCGCAACGCAAGCAGTGTTGCCAATTCTCTCCATTCGACAAATGGGAGAATGTTCGACCGATATTCGTTTTACTTCTTTTGATTTATACAAAACCTTGCCTGTACTCAAAAATCGATGAATGTTAAGAGACGTTAAGCCAAATAAAAAAANGAAAAAAAAAAAAATGTTAAAGAGACGTTAAGCCAAATTAAAAAAAAAAAATGTTATTTTGGGTTGTTCTGTTGAGAGGAAGGAGTAGTGGTAAGACATTCTAACTGGTAAACAGTATGGACATGAGTTCAAACTCAGTCAATCCGTGAAAATTCATCCTCATGAATTTGAAATATTTACCACTTTTGGAAGATATCGAAGTGACCCATTAATAGTTGGAATAAAATTATGGGTGGTCGCATTCAAACAAATTAACTTATCAAATATTTGTAGAAGGTTGACTGCGACAAGACACTAGTTGTAGTCTTAATGACTGACATTTATCAGCACCAGACGTGTCCCAAGTATCTTTAGATAAATATTAGGTCCGATTAGGCTCCACATATTTACCTTGTAATACCTACTTCCTTGTCCTCACATTATGCATACCAAGTTTTTTTCGTGTCCTCATAGGTATTTTAGATTTTTTATCTCTGTTGGTAAAACATTTGAGCATTTTTTTTTTCTGTTCGATTCCTCAAAAGTTCATTATTGAAAATAATTCATCGAACGAAGGTGAGGTCTATTTTTAGCACCAAAATTTTTCTTTTGTTTGTTTGTCTTTTTGTACCACGATAAATCTTGAACGCATTATCCGATTTTTATTAAAACTAGTTTGAACACCTCGATTTGTATCAAAATAACTCTCGAACGCGGTATCCGATATTTATTAAATATAGTTTGAACACCTCGATTTGTATCAAAATAACTCTCGAACGCGGTATCCGATGTTTATTAAATCTAGTTTGAACACTTCGATCTGTATAAAAAACTCTCGAACGCCTTATCCGATTTTTGATTAAATCTAAATTGGACACCTCGATTTGTATCAAAATAACTCTCGAACGCCTTATCCGATTTTGACTAAATCTAGTTTGAACACCTCGATTTGTATCAAAATAACTCCCGACCGCCTTATCCGATTTTGATTCAATCTAGTTTGAACATCTTGATTTGTATCAAACTAACTCTCGAACGCCCTATCCGATTTTGATTAAATCTAGTTTGAACACCTCGATTTGTATCAAAATAACTATCGAACGCCTTATCTGATTTTGAATAATTCTAGTTTGAACACCTCGATTTGTATCAAAATAACTCTCGAACGCCTTATCCGATTTTGATTAAATCTCGTTTGAACACTTCGATTTGTATCAAAATAACTCTCGAGCGCCTTAACGGATTTTGATTAACTCTCGTAAGTTCATTATATTCTTAGAATTAGCTTAGTAGTTTTCGGGCTGTTTTGGTCCATCTAAAGCCCCATAGTCTCAATTTTGAGTTCTACAGTTGACATCAGAACTACAAAGTTTTAACAGTATTTAAAATCATGCATCAGTTTGTTATTCAGCCAGCGTCTCTGACACGTTGAATACACCAGTTCCCGTTAGTTGGCCATTTCAAGTGAGGGCGGTTCACAGAACTACTATAGTTATGTTACTTGGTATTGTCAGAGGAGAGATACCCAGTAACTGCCGAACTAAGATAGAGGAGTACTGTATGACGTCATCTCGAACATGGCAAGGAACATAAACAAGAGAAATCATATTGCCAGAGAGATGAAGGTCGACAGCAGTGTAAAGTCCTAGGAGATTTCCTAAGAGGGGATCAGATCAGTTTTAGAGATAGGAAGTGCACAAGCTCCGAACGAACAAGACCAGCGCCTGTTTCACCACAATTATAAGATCTGATCAAGTGTTACATCAAACTTCCACCGTATCCAGCAGACTAAGGTTCTCTCATAATCATCTCACTCAACTCACAAATATATGTCTCTCACAGTATGCATACTGTAATATAAAAATGGGTGATTAGAATTCAGTCTTTGCTGGGTGTGCACAATCTTAATCCCTTCTTTTGTCACGTGGCATACTCTTGCGGCTTCCGCACGTAACTGCATGAATTTCCATACTTTATTTTCTACTAGCTGTTTCGCCCATGCTTCGCTACGATTCTTATGTTGCTATCTTTGTTTTAAGAAATTATAAATTTGGCCGTAATTCGAAAACGGCTTAACATATATGTTAGTTCTGATAATTTTTCTGGGGTCGTAGATCATGATTTTGGGGCGGTCAATTCCCATCAATTTTTCGCTATCTGCTACCGTTTGGGCTGTGGTATTGTAACAGATAACCCCTCATAGGTGCACACAAATTTCTGATTTATATATTAAGATTCGTTATGTTTGAACCCGAAGACTCTTTTCTTGTACCCCATCTGAGTGAAGTCTATATTTGTTCCTACCATTCTTAACTTCCTTTCGTATGCAATTTTATTAATATTGTTCGAGAAAGCACGTAACCCGAGTACCTAGCTACTACTGTGGTTGTTGCTTATTGGCATCTTCAGACCATTCCGTTTGAAATTTCACCGTGCATTACTTCTTGCATCCTGAGTACCTAGCTACTACTGTGGTTGTTGCTTATTGGCATCTTCAGACCATTCCGTTTGAAATTTCTTCATGCATTGCTTCTTGCATCCTGAGTACCTAGCTACTACTGTGGTTGTTGCTTATTGGCATCTTCAGACCATTCCGTTTGAAATTTCTCCGTGCATTGCTTCTTGCATCCTGAGTACCTAGCTACTACTGTGGTTGTTGCTTATTGGCATCTTCAGACAATTCCGTTTGAAATTTTTCCGTGCATTGCTTCTTGCATCCTGAGTACCTAGCTACTACTGTGGTTGTTGCTTATTGGCATCTTCAGACCATTCCGTTTGAAATTTCTCCATGCATTGCTTCTTGCATCCTGCATTCCATTCGAATATCCTGGCCTTAGTGTTGTTTCTAGATTCTCATCTTTCTCACAAGATTTTTTATTGAGAATGCAAGAAATCAGTGGCAAATACTCGAAAAGGTCATATAGGAGGTGTAGTGCTTAGTCTAAGAATTATAATAAAGTAACCAAATGTCTAAACTATCGAATAATCCATCAAATGGATTCATGAATTTTTTTTTTTTTTTTAATTTAGCTTAACATCTATTGGTCATTCTAGACGGAAGATTCACCCTCTATTCGATGAGAACTTGCAAACCAGCTACCCATATTGACCTGACCCAACCTGGGTTGGTCCGGAAAAATAGCCAGCATCACGAGGGCGCGAACCCACGTGGACACCCACATGGTACAACCTCGCGGGACGTTGCTTAAGTGATCCACAGGGAACTGGTGTTTTCAACGTGCATAGCCACTGGCTTGGTTATTTTTGAAATTCTTTTCCTTCAAATTTCTCTTGAAATATGGACTTAAATTGAAATTCCAAGTTCCGCGTCTGATGAGTCCGGATTATTATTTTCCTTCAAATTTCTCTTTTGAAATATGGACTTAAATTGAAATTCCAAGTTCCGCGTCTGATGAGTCCGGATTATTATTTTCCTTCAAATTTCTCTTGAAATATGGACTTAAATTTCAAGTTCCAAGTTCCGCGTCTGATATGAGTCCGGATTATTGTTCCATTTGTGTGTCTTGAACTCGCATTAATTGCACCTGTTTCAATTGAACTCTCGTCTTTCTAATTCCAACTCTTATATCAACGGATTACCACTACCCTTTGGAACATTCAGAACATGGTTTTCAAATTATAAATAAACATGAAAAAATTTCTTTGGTATTAGGTATCTAATCTCTCGTTCTAACATGGCTAATCTTCTTTGATATTCTTTTTTTCAATAATAAAAAATAAAATTATTATCATCATGAGTATTATTATATTCTTATTTTGTGTCAACCATTTTGTATATTCTGTATTTACTATCTTTTGTTAAAGCGCATTATGTTTGATTCGATGGGCAATGGTAAACCTTTTGAATAACAAATATTACATCAACAAATGAGATGTTCAATATAAGAAAGAGTACGTTTTGTGTGTTGTATGTACTGTTGTAGAAGTATTTCTATAGCAGAGGTTCACAAACTGGGGGGCGCGCACCCATGGGGGTGGGGCGTGAAAGCAAGCCAATGGGGGCGCGAGACCAGTTGATTTATTATCATTTATACCACATTTCTACAAAATCGGATGAAAATTCTGACTTGTATCGCGTAACATACACATTCACATATACACATAACTAGCTGTTTTACCCGTGCTTCGCTACGGGCTACAATAGCTGATAGAAGAATGAGAATAAATATGAATGTTCAAATCTGAAGAACAGATTAAAAAATAATAAATTAACTGCCCAAAAAAATAAAGCGAAAATAAAATTATTGGGAAGGAGCTATCGTGTCAAAGGGTACTCGTGNTGGAATGGCTGGCCACACCTTTGCAGAAAATGTCCTAAAATAAGGACTACATGGCCACCTAAAACTTTCTCGCTTTGAGTTGATATGTTGTCGCGACAAAATTTAAGATATCGGACCGTGACTGTCCGATTTTGGAGAAGAAATTAGAAATCTGCTACCGTTTGGGCTGTGCTATTGTAACAGACAACCCCTCATAGGTACATACACACAAATTTCTGATTTATATATTAAGATAATATGATGGCATTAGACTGAAAAAATACCTATAGATAATTGATTAGTATATTAGATCTTCGGAGTGAAAAAATAAAGAAGATCAGATATACTCATGATGCCAAATTCCATGAAATTAATATTCCAAATTCCAACAAATCCTTGTTAAAATAAAATATTTGCAAATCATCATCTCTTGTTCTTGCAATTATATTATTTAAAATGGAATGCTTACGATTAACATTTATAATTGTCTCATAACTTACACTAATTTATGATCATGTTTGAATTTGATGTGTCAATATCTAATAGTAGACATTTTAAACCTCTTCCTCCCGCTGTAAAGATTTTTTTGGTCCGTTTGGTGATATTAATGTGTCAGTTTGAAAAGTTTTTGAGTTTTGACAGCATTTTTTTTTGTCTGATTTGAAAGAAAATCAACCCGTTCACTTTATTTGGGACCAGACAGATAATATCATTTTTTTTCTGAGCAACTAACCTAACTTAAAATATGTACGGAAGAAAAAGTTTTTTTTTTTTTCAAAATAAATTAAAATGGAAGTGAATTAAATAATCTCCCACCCGTAAAACGTTTAAAAAGCCTTTTTAAATTATATTAAACCACATTTTAAGTTTGTAACTTGCTCAAAAAAAAAAAAAAAAAAATGATAGTATCTGTCTGGTACCCTTTATTTAAATTATCAAATTCAAAAGACGCCCACTGAAGGGAGCCCCAGTGAACAGTGTGGGCATAGTGCTGTTAAAGTTTTTACGTATAAAATGTGGTGCACTACCGACACACTAAATTCCAATATCTTACATTTAAAAACACTGAAACTGGGCTAGAATTTATAACTTCGCTTTTTTCATCCTACATGCTCTGGAGATATTGGTCCAATTGTCCTCACTTTTCTTTCTGACGTACAATTTTATGAAATATTGTTCAGAACAATTTGAATGTGTTTTAAGCGAGTTGTCAACTGAAGAAACACGCTGAAAATTTGGTAAGAATCTACTTAGGAGATAAAGTATTTTTCTGGCCATCTTGCATTGCTTTTGTGATTACATAACAGACATAACTTAATAGGCGGTCCATCTGGTCGGCTAATAACAAAAATGTTGGTTTTTTCCGGCCCAACCCAGGCTGGGTGAGGTCAATGTGGGTAGTTGGTTTGCAAGTTTCCAGCGAATGGAGGGTAAAACCCCCGTCTTGAATGACCAATAGATGTTAAAGAGACGTTAAACCAATATATATACCTATATAGCAATTTTTTTTTTTTTTTTTGACAATTAAGGCGCTTTAACTTCGAGGTCGTTCGCGCCGAATCTCTGGATCACAGGAGTCTAAAGCAGTCTACCCGTTAACGGTACATCACAAGAGAGTCCAACACCAAAGGGTCATCTAACAAGGACGGAGGGGGGAGGAGAGAGGTCATGGCACCCAAAAGAGATGGACAGTGCAGGATATGCTGGACGGACAGCATAGCCCCACATTGGCATATTGGAGGCGATGTTTTATTAAATAGGAAACCGTGAGTAAGCCGGGTGTGGCCGATTCTCATTCGGGCGATCACAATCTCTTCAGCCCTCGATGAACGGAAGCTATGGTTCAACAACTGATTTGATGGTCTTAAGTTTATTGGCTGGACTGGTGTTGGACCAAAAACTGGAGATCTCATTATGGATGATGGTTTTAATTAATGATTTAAAATCATCAGGGCAACATAAATTTGAATTTAAAGGATTTGGAAGATGTTTAGCTGCTACATCAACGTTGCCTCTAATGCCGCAGTGGGATGCACACCAAATGAAGGAAATATGGACTCCAAGGATGGAAAGATGTTCCCACAAGGAGTAAATCTTACTAATTATAGGGTTGGAATAGCAAATTTTTGTTATACCTATTTCGGCATTTTATGTAATAATTCTCAAATAATAATTATTCTTCATCAGGAATATTGTGTTCCAATATTTTGTTGCTAAACATCTCAAACTTTGAAAGGACAAGGGTTAAAAAATTTGACTAAAATCTTTCAATCTCGTGTTCTTTCCAAGAACAATTCAAGTCGTGATGTTCTTCATAGGACCATTTTGTTCTTACACAAAATAAATATACCAGAAACAAATTCATAGAAAAGTGTCAATAATTTACGTGACTTTATGATCCTTGTTATAATTTTTTGTAAAGTTTCAAATTTCATATATTTGTCTTCTTGGAAATTCTATCTTTAATTGAGGATGACTTAATCTAGATTTCATCAGATATGGAAATAAATATTTTTATTGCTTTCTTCATTTCATATTTTCGATATGTTTATGATTATCGTTTTTCCTTTTTTTATCATTTCATCATAATGAAGGAATTTTAGAATCTGTAGAGGAAGTGTACCAAAAGTGGACCCCCCCATTTTGAATTCTCCTAATAAATCTTGGAAAGAAAACACAAATACTTTATTTTTCATGAAAAAGTAAAGAATAATAATGTTTTTAATGATTTAGTATAAACAAATATGCAATAAAAGGAATAAAAAATGAAATATATTTATGATTTTGTGAAGTTGGTCAAAATTAAGGTTTTTAAAAAAGTTGTCTAAAAGTGGACCTCCATTTGACTCCTAATCTGGACCCCTAAGTTCCCAAAATTGGACCCCTATGTTCTTTAATTGAGTGCTGAAATATTTGGGCAATAAGAAAGTGGGACCTTATTTCAAATGTAATCTTGATTACACTTCAATAAATATATAAAAAAAAACATTCAAGGGTCCACATTCGGAACATTCAGGGGTCCACATTTGGAACATTCAGATTAGAAATTCAGGGGTCCACATTAGGAATTTTGGTGGACGAAACAATTTTTTTCACAGACATTTTGAATTAAAAAGCTTAGAGAAAATAATATCAGAAATTGAAGTAAAACAATGTACTTTAACACATATATATTCTACTTATAAACACTTACCAGAGAAAATCCCAATATACTATCCTTGAAAACTTTTCAAAATCACAATAATCAAAATACAAATCTAAAATCAATTCTATTAGAACTGAAACTGTGACCGAGTCAGAGAGAAAATCCCAATATACTATCCTTGAAAACTTTTCAAAAAACTTTTCAAAATCACAATAATCAAAATACAAATCTAAAATCAATACTATTACAACTGAAACTGTGACCGAGTCAGAGATGAGATTTCCAACAATAAACAAATCATTTCCCCTCCCGCTCCTTCTCTCAAGTTACGTTATGTGAGAAATAGGCTAGGGGTCCACTTTAGGGGAGGGGTCCACTTTTGGTACACTTCCTCTAGTTTGTCAGATTTCTATGAATAATTCTAAAGTTTTTATTCAAAATTAAACTGAATTTTATAATTTTTGCGTCGCCTCCACACTATGCTGGGAGTATCTTATTATCTTGATGGAGCTTTCTGATCAGGTGTCATACAGAAATACATAGATCTGTTATATTGCCAAATAGAAGTGAAACATAACCGATAAAAGCGTTATATATATAGGGACGGATTAAGCGTTATATATATAGGGACGGATATAGGGCGGGGCCCGTAGCGCTTTCACAGAACGGGGGCCTCTCCATAGAAGCCGCACCGTCTAAGCAGTATACTTTTTAGAACCGGTACAAAAATTGATTTTTTTTTATCTTATCCTTGATTAAACTTTAAAGTGATAGTAAGAGGGTACCTAGTGTACCTACACTAACCAATTTTTTTCCTAAATTAGATTTTACTACATACTGTGAAGAGTTGGGGGCCCGTCAAAATGATATGTTTCTTCTATTGTCACAACCTAGAAATGTCTAGTGTGGGTTGTCAAAACGTGGGGCCCGTCGCACGTGTTACAAGTGCTACTATTGTTCATCCGGCCGTGGTTATATCCGTTACCTCGAGACAATATCAGAGCGATATTAAATAAATTGATGTTTAATTACGAGAGTTGCGATGGACTAGTTGAGAGAGAACGTTTGTAGAAGACGTTAGTAATATGTTTTACTATGCAATTAAAGAGACAACGACAGTGCTTTATTGTAAACAAAGTGTACGCTGAAAAAAATGTGACTAAAAGGAAACTTTTACATTAAAAATACTCCTTAAATCCAAAAGCATATCAGTTTACATAAATACAAACTCATTTGATTCATACACTGATAAGTACACAAAGTGCGTGTTTTTTTTTTTTTTTTTTTTTTTTTTTTTTTTTTTTTTTTTTAATTTGGCTTAACGTCTCTTTAACATCTATTGATCATTCAAGACGGGGGTTTCACCCTACATTCGCTGGAAACTTGCAAACTAGCGACACACCTAGCCTGGGTTGGGCCGGAATAATAGCCAGCATCACGAGGGCGCGAACCTACGTAGACACCCACATGGTATAACCTCGCTAGACGTTGCTTAAGTTCAGTGATCTAGCGGGAACTGGTGTATTCAACGTGCCATAGACGCTGGCTTATGTGAGTTTTAAGTAGTACAGCTCCTTTAAGTCTAGTGATGCATTCTTTTGGAGAAAAAATTACGACTTGGGACACAATGAAAGTGCTAAATTTTTGTGTCTCAACTCTCGTAATTCAAAATGGCTATAAGTTAGTCTTTTTTTTATATTTTTTTTTTCAAGACAGTCTCTTGTAATTTACACTCTTGTTCGTTGTTTAAACAGCAGACTTTAATATGCCACTTCCAATTGTGTATATTCTGTGTACATAGAGAATCCCAATAAAACTGCATAAGATATGACCATTGTATTCAATTTTTGGCATCTTTGTGGTACCCATGTCACCTTCCAAGCAGAACATATTCTGTCCAATTTGAAAATACACAACAACGAGATACTAAAATAAATGAAATTATAGTTCTGTGTTAAATTTTTTGAAGTCAAAGTTTAATAGTAAGAAGCAAACCAAAAACTATTTATTTTTCCACAAAATTAATAAAAAATATAAACTCGTTTCCTTTCTTTTTTTTTCAAATTACCAAATCTCAGTAAATTATAGCTTATAGAGGTACCGGGACCAGACAGATACTATTATTTTTTTTCTGAGCAACTAATCTAATGAAAGTGAATTAATTAATTTTCCACCCCTAAAACGCTTAAAAAGCTTTTTTAAATTATATTAAACCACATTTTAAGTTTGTAACTTGCTCCAAAAAAAAAAAAAATGATAGTATCTGTCTGGTACCGAGGTACCAAATAAATTTCAAAAGAGAGTGTGAATTCTCGGTATATATATCTTCTATTTTGAATACATTATTGAGCTTCAAATTTTTAATTAGATTTGTATCGATTCTAGGAATCTTCATATCAATATGACTCATGTTCATATAAAATCATATCTCTGCTACATTTCAGTTCTTAATTTTGGTCAAGAGATTTATATTTACACTAGCTGTTTTCTCGTGCTTCGCTATACGGTTACAAAATTCAACAACTCAATGTTAGATTTTTGATGGAATCAACCCACCAGAGTGAGCACCGCTCTTGGTTAGAAAATTCAATATTTTATTCAAGGATATAACTGAGTAATTTCATTTTTCTCGCTCATCCCGAAGTGGTATTTCTCAATTTTTTGGTGGTGAAAACCGTCCATAAATCGGATAGAAACCGGAAATTTTCAAATTTTATATTTTTTATAGGGTCCTTATATACTATTTTGGGGGGGGTCTATTCTCGGTCATTTTTCGTTATCTCTTTTAGTTTTCCCAGAAATAAATTGCAAAAAGACCCGCTAAATAGCGTCATTTTTGTCGGTAACTTGCTCCCACTTGAACTTTATTACGCACCTACATACTAAAAGGGACCTGTGTGCCAAGTTTCAAGTCTCTACGTTTAGCCATCGTGGAGCTACGTTGATTATCAGTCAGTCAGTACGTCAGTATACCAACTGGGCTTTGCGTTTTATAAGTACTCGTATAGATAGATAATCTTATTGATGTGTCGGTTTCAAATGTATAAAATGTTTTATTTGTTCTCGGGGAGGCTAGGAGAAGATTATTTTGACAGAGAATCTTTTTATTTCAATTAGGTACTGACTTCCAATTCCATTTATTTTCGGCTTGAAAAAGAAACTAGCTAATGCCCTCAACTTCCTATGCGTCTTTTCCAGTCCAGTGGTCTTTCTTTCTTTTCTGTTTCTTCGCAAATAGTGGAAATTGTTCCGTGGCTAATCATGACAGGACTTAGAATCTGCGTCTAATTCCTGAAAGTCAGGATTAAGAATCTGCGTCTAAGTCCTGAAAGTCAGGACTTAGAATCTGCTTCTAAGTCCTGAAAGTTTTGAGTTCATTGTCGGTCTTTTTTCGTCATCTCTTAACGCTGCGTTATTTTACCGCCAAAAATTGGATTTTTCTGATGACTTTCTCCCAGTTGAATATTCTATATGTTATTCCTTCTTTTTCACGTACCTATATAGAAGTCTGTGGTCATTGCGTTTCGTTCATTATGAGTCAGTCAGTAAGGTATATAGAAGTCTGTGGGCTTAGCCATCGTTGAGTTACGTTCATTATGAGTCAGTCAGTAAGTTATATATATAGAAGTCAGTGGGTTTAGTCATCGTTGAGTTACATTCATAATGAGTCAGTCAGTAAGTTATATAGAAGTCAGTGGGTTTAGTCATCGTTGAGTTACGTTCATTATGAGTCAGTCAGTAAGGTATATAGAAGTCTGTGGGTTTAGTCATCGTTGAGTTACGTTCATTATGAGTCAGTCAGTAAGGTATATAGAAGTCTGTGGGTTTAGTCATTGTTGAGTTACGTTCATTATGAGTCAGTCA
>JAAEEI010002960.1:31985-44233 GCA_012654025.1 Pachypsylla venusta
ATAATCATTATCATCAGCAAATTAGTTGCTCAGAAAAAAAATGATAGTATCTGTCTGGTCCCTAAAACGCAAAGCCCAGTTGGTATATTGACATACTGACTGACTGATAATCAACGTCTGTGGGTTTAGTCATCGTTGAGTTACGTTCATTATGAGTCAGTCAGTAAGGTATATAGAAGACTGTGGGTTTAGTCATTGTTGAGTTACGTTCATTATGAGTCAGTCAGTAAGGTATATTAGAAGTCTGTGGGTTTAGCCATCGTTGAGTTACGTTCATTATGTGAGTCAGTCAGTAAGATATATAGAAGACTGTGGGTTTAGTCATTGTTGAGTTACGTTCATTATGAGTCAGTCAGAAGGTATATTAGAAGTCTGTGGGTTTAGCCATCGTTGAGTTACGTTCATTATGTGAGTCAGTCAGTAAGGTATATAGAAGACTGTGGGTTTAGTCAAAAAAGACACTAAAAAAACATGGTGCAAACGGAATTCGGCATCATTCATAATATTACCAATACTTGTATTTTGGGCACTCTCGATTGAAACGTGATGGTTCTATCTATACTTATAAAACGCAAAGCCCAGTTGGTATACTGACGTACTGACTGACTGATAATCAACGTAGCTCCACGATGGCTAAACGTAGAGACTTGAATTTTGGCACACAGGTTCCTTTTAGTATGTAGGTGCGTAATAATGTGTTCATTTCAAATGACTGCATTTGAAATGAACACATTTGCTACCTTTAATTCTTTATTGTAGCAAAATCAACTGTTCAATTATTCCCAGGTTCAGATTTGAATTTGAGAATGGAATTGATGGAAAAAGGTTCATATGAGATTACCGAAAATGTCTAGATGACCTTTTACTGAAACGTAATGGTATGCGTTCAATTCGTCCTGGTACGTCGAAACGGCATACTAAAAACACAATTATATCCAATATTAGCCAACGATCATACTACGTTGAATACACCAGTTCCCGTCAGATCACTGAAGTTAAGCAACGTCCGGGCGTGGTCAGTACTTGGATGGGTGACCGCTTGGGAACACCACGTATCGTTGGCTTTTTCCGGCCCAATCCAGGCTGGTGAGGTCAATGTGGGTAGCTGGTTTGCAAGTTTCCAACGAATGGAGGGTAAAACCCCCGTCTTGAATGACCAATAGATGTTAAAGAGACGTTAAGCCAAATTTTTTTTAAAAAAAAAAAAAAAAAAATCCAATATTAAACTATTTCGGGATTTGATTTTAATATTTGTACCGTCCAATTTAAAGCCCCAGAGCATATATATATACAGAAAGGCTCTGGTCTCTTCATAATCAGTATCATACCAAAAATAAGGTCTTGTCGTTTGCGGGTTGTTTCAAACGATGGCACCCTTTTTTTCTTTTGTTATTGAAGATATTCATGTTGATCTTTCCCTCTTTGTCGTCGCAAGACAAGGCAATATTGATGGAACTATTAGATTATAATTTTTGCTTTTATGTCTTTGATGACTTTATAAGGTTTTTTGTTGAAGGATTATTTTAAATATTTTTGGTTTATTATTTTCAATAATGAAACTTTGGAATCGTCACGGAAAAAAAAAANAAAATAAAAAAAAAAAAAAAAAAAAAAAAAAAATATACGTTTCAAGGTACGTAGAATTCAAAAATCGAATAAAAAAAAATCCGTTTGTCCGCCGTCCGCTTTCAAATTTGGTAAGTATGTCAAATTTAGGGTCTAATTAGATTTGGGGGGGTACCCCGAAAAAAAATTTCATTGGGGGGGTACCCCCCAAAAAATGTATTATTTTTTGCCAGAAAAATAATAAACCCAGGTGTCACATTGGCAGAGTTTTTTTTATTAATTTTCGTCTTGATACTTATTCAAATTAGATATGAAATGAATTTGAATATTGATTATTTTTTTTTTCAATTCATTTCATTTCATATCTAATTTGAAAAGGTCTCTCGAAAATTAATAAAAAAAAAACAATATTTAAAATAATCCTTCAACAAAAAACAATATTGGAACAGTCATTGTTGAAACGGTCATTGTTAGTTGAAAAATTCCCTGACTTGTCGTTTTTTCGGTGTTTTTTCCTAAATTCTCTGACTTTTCCCTGACGTTTGAAACGGTCATTGTTAGTTGAAAAATTCCCTGACTTTTGTCGTTTTTTCGGTGTTTTTTCCTAAATTCTCTGACTTTTCCCTGACGTTTCCAGTCTCCTAAAATTCCCTGACAATTCCAGATATTCCAGGATTTCCAGTCTGGTAGACACCCTGCTCTTAGAGACCCAAGATTTTTCTCACCAAAAATTGAGGCGGGTTGTGGAATTTTCAATTTGTCCGTTAATGTGTTCAATGCATTTTGAAAATAGATTTTTTTTTTCTCAACCTTTGTATAGATGTCTCTCCGAAGGTGGTTAGTCATTGCTTATAAATAATCCATTTTTTGAGAATCACTGCTTCACAGAAAGTTAAAGGAAAACTTTTCCATCAATTTGAGTCCTCATTCAATTTTTGTTTTTCCTTCTCTTAAATAAAATAAATTCGTTTGGAACGCCAACGTCTTACTTTCCTCTTTTTTCCATATGACCGGACTTTCAATTTTTACACCAAATTATCTTTCCTTCTACATCTGTTCAAGATATCGTTTTGAAATTTTTTTATTTTCAAAACGATTTAATAAACTTAATAAACTAATATTAAAAATTAGATATTTTAATTTCATACGTTCTGAATATGAGGAAAAAAATTTGGTAAAAATCGGTTGAGTAGTTTCGGAGGAGTATGGTAACAAAAGTTTGCAGTTTGTAGAGGGTATAATGCTACGCTTCGCTCCGCCCAAAAAAATCAAAATGCTTATATCTAAATCTGTTTTATTATATCTTCCTTGTATCTAGATGATATATAATATGTTCTAATTAGGGACCTTATTGCTGGTCTCAGATGTTGACCTTTTCCAATAGATTGACCCTCATAAATATATCAGACTGTTTGGTATGTCCCAATTAATCATATAATTACCATTATAATCAAACCATACTAGTATATATCCTTATAATAGTCCGTATAGGTCAGTTATCTGTTGCAGTATAGGAACGTGATCTTTGATGATTTGGTCAGTCTGTCTCTCTCCATCAGAATATGGACTAAAACATAGTTTTCAATGATTCTCAAGCCAACGATCATACCACGTTGAATACACCAGTTCCCGTCAGATCACTGCAACGTTCAGCGACTTTTTGTGTGTCCACGTGGGTTCTTACCTCGTGATACTGTCAGGGCCGTTCAGAGCTTTCCCGGGCCCGGGCACAAAGTCCTGCTCCGGGCCCCTTAATTTTTTTAAAAAAGAAAAAAAAATCGGGGNGGGGGGCTATAGCCGGCCAGCCCCCCCCCTTTTGTACGCCCCTGAGTGGATATCGTTCGATAATTTATGAGCGAGTTTCTAATTTTGTTTTTGTTTTTTTATTGTTTCAGGTATGTACCATTCATTATTACATTATGAAAGGTCGATATTTGATCAACTCTCCCATCACAATCATCACGCCGTAAGTAGATAGTGCTACTAACTACTAATATGGGTGTACTCAAGGAACGTCCTCAAGCTGATGCATTGCGGGTGCTGTCAAACAGCATGAAATTGCCAAGTCAGACTGTCACAAGAAGAGACTCGAGTCGGAGCAACGCATTCAACGTGATATTATATGTTTCAAAGAAATAAGAGAGTATGAGGACAAGAAGAGACTGAGTCGGAGCAACACGTTCAACGTGACTTTATATGTTTAGAGAATATGAGGAGAGAGAGAGCGATCTTATAGAATTTTTATTGTCAAGGTCGGATCCGATTTAGAACGTCAGTCTTTTTTTTTCGTATCAGTGTTATTGTTTACCAAATCAGTGTTTATGGTGTTTTAGTGTAACTATAGTAGAGATACAACATGTTTAAGTTTTGGCGTGTTTGGTGACATTTATATTTTGATTTTGTTTGAAGACCACTTTTTTTGAAAAAAAAAAAAAACTATTTTCGTGTTACGACTTTATCAGTTTAGAAATTATAAATTAATGTTTGAACGATAAAATCTTTTAAATAAACTTCAAACAAGATGAAAATAAATTTTAAAAAGTTCGTAAAAACGTTTGGCAACCTTTCTAATTAAGTTAAATTTGAAAAAAAAAAAAAAAAAAAAAAAAACCCTTTTTTTCGACCATTTTTGATCACAACGAGAAGACAGAATATTTTTGTTTTCTCTCAAATCTGAATTCACCACGCTTCAACTCTGAAATATTCCTCCATTTTCTTGTATCAATTTAAATCATGTGATTTTCAAAATGGGTTTCATTATCATCATAATTATGATTGCACCTTCTTCTTCTTCGATGTCTGATGCATCTCTCAACAGAATGATGAGAGCCAGCTAATATGGACACACGGACTTTGGGTTCAATCAGTTCCTTTTTCCTATCACTTGAAAAGTGCTGTTTTTTTTCTGTTTTGTCAAAAAAAAAAAAATTATCTAGTCATTAATTTTTATTATTGTGTTTTATTATAATTATTTACTTGTATATTACCTATGAAAATAGGTAAGTTTTGACTTGCGTGATTATTATTGTTTATTTTACGCGGGGTTAGTTTGCACCAAGATTGTTTTTTTTTTTTCTTCTTCTTCATTTAGAAAATCAGTAATAACTATTTTCTCAACGACTCAACATAAAGAAGTATTCCAAAAAGTCACTTAATGCTGATTATTTTCTGTTTAATGAATATACTTCTCCTGTTTGTTACAATGTTGATAATCTTTGCTTTATTTGTTTGCTAGTGTGGTGCAAAGGTTCTCATTAGGCTGAGGTATGCTCCAAAAATTTAAATAGCTGAAAAATCACGCTCTTGATATCTATTGCAATATTATATTTGGGTTGGTGGTGTAGTAGTAAGAGGCTCTCACTGGTAAACAGTAGGGCGTGGGTTTAAACCCAGCCAAGCCGTAGAATTGTGTCCTCATGAATTTGAGATATCTCCCACATAATAATGTTACCCAGAAAAAAATGCCAATGAAAAGGGTACGACGAACCGCGCGGCACAAGATCTATCTAAATAGTGCATATTGTCTACATGACCGCGCGGTACTAGTTCTACAAACTTGTATCGATTTGTTCATATGATACCGCGCGGTACAGCGCGTCATGCTGTGAACCTTGCCCTAAGCAATGTATGTATGATCAATTCCGGGGTGTGCGATATAGTACCCATTAAGAGGATGGTATTAGACTTGTTCGGTACATAGCATTACATCCTATAGAGCACTATCCCCACACTCCTCACGAAGGCTTCCGCTAGGGAAAGTCTTTATGATTATTAATATTCTACCTTAAATCAGTTGGAAATTTAACCTATAGTAGTTCCCGCGGATAAATGTCAGTCGAATTGAACAATTTGATTTCTGTAAAGCCTGAACAATTTGATTTCTGTAAAGCCGATTCAATTTGGTCACAACATGTATGACTGACTATTTGGTGCAAACTAACCCTCGATGACTCTGTCATTTGATCAACAAATGTTGGTATTCTGGTCTTTTTCCAAAACTAATTTTATGTTTCTTATTAAATACTTATTTTTTTTCATTTATTGTATTACTAGCAGGATACGCCCGCTTCGCTTGGCGCCTTATAGGCATGGCCGTTTATAGTTTCAACCCCTTTTTCGCGATAAAAAGTAGCCTATGTCCTTTCCTAAAGTTTAATCTATCTCCGTACCAAATTTCATCAAAATCGGTTCAGTAGTTTAAGCGTGAAAGCGTAACATACATACATACAGACAGACAGAGTTACTTTCGCATTTATAATATTAGTATGGATTATTATGCTCTGCCTGCTTCGCTTGGCACCTTAGAGGTATATAGTCCATTCTTCTGCTAATAGTAATGGTTGATTTTCCTTACAAAAATAACTGGAAAGCGGTTCGCCATTTTTGAATTCTAATTGGGATTCTCCGCTTTTGATTATTTGGGTGTCCTTTCCTAACAATTTTTATATATCTCTTATCGTTTTAGTTAAAATTAGTGATAGACATACATTAAACCCAAAAGAAAGAAAAACACTTGGTAGAACTATCAAATACAAGAAATGAAAATCAATAAAAAAACACTTGACTTTATGTTCTACAAATTTTAATATATTGTTCGATACGCGTATTTCGGATTTTACTCCATTATCAAAAATTTGTAGAACATAAAGTCAAGTGTTTTTCAATCATTTTCATTTCTTGTATTAAATTTAGCGTTAAGGATAAATTTTTATCGTTACATTGACTGCTGGACCCGTAAATATTATAAATACATTAAATCTTCATATATAAAAGGCAATGTCCTGAGTGACTGATCAAAGTAGAGCCGAAACTATTAATGCTGCAGACTTGAAATTTGGCAGGGACCTTCGCTGCACCATGTAAGTGTGCACTAAGAAACGATTTCGCAAAATTTTAATTTTAAGGGGTAGAAATCGCGAAAAGCGAACAATCCCCATAATAAATACATTAGAGCGAGAGAGATAGCATGATACATCATTTAAAATATGCGCGGGCGAAGCTGCAATCGGAGGATGCTAGTATTATATAGAAATGCCGTGGAGATCTATGTCGGTCCTGGTAAAGATATTCATATTCATGTGGGCTCTGTTTTCGAAGCCTAATTCCTAGTTAGGGCTATTAAAGCCATTTTTTCTGACACCTCAGCCTCCGCTGGTCCTCTTGTGTTTGAAACTCAGCCCCTTTGATAACGTATATTAGGTATCCTACTGAAATATTATTTTGCAATTTTTCATTGTAAATTTTGTACATGTTGTAATTTTTGTCTGTATATTTTGTTATTAATAAAGAGTCATGTTATATTATTATTTTCAAATTATGCATTTACTTATTTCTATTTTACTTCTAGTTCTGTGAACTATATAGACCTCTCTCAGTTCTGCCGTACTGATGAATTTGGATTACATTTAGATTTGGGAGTTTAGCAAGCGTCTATGGTACGTTGAATACACCAGTTCCCTTTAGATCACTGAAGTTAAGCAACGTTCAGCGAGGTTGTTCTATATGGGTGTCCACATGGGTTCGCGCCTTCGTGATACAGGCTATTTTTCTTAATAAACCTCGTATGTCTTTTGTTCTCAGAGGTACCTATATAACTAATCGGTCCAACCCAAGCTGGGTGAGGTCAATGTGGGTAGCTGGTTTGAAAGTTTCCAACGAATGGAGGGTAACCCCCGTCTTGAATGACCAATACTTATAAAGAGACGTTAAGCCAAATTAATAAAAAAAAAGANAAAAAAAAAAAAAAAAAAAAAAAAAAAAAAAAAAAAAAAAAAATTTGAGAGCATTCCAAGAAATTTCTTTTGTCCTTTTGTTCCGCGATATCTCACTACCCTTGTGGGTCCAATTCTGATTAAAATTGTTGTGAACCTGTATTAGATTCACAGAATAGGCTGATTTTGGCCCAATAAATCGGGGCCTATATTACCATTTTAAGTGAGTGAGAGCTTCAGTCCACAAAACTACGAATTACAAACCATGTTAACTAAAGTCGTCCCACTGCCGTTTCAATGCAATTTTGAGTGCACCCAGAAAAACCAAAACACTTTGTGACCAAACATTGATCCCTACATTGCTTGGCTTCAGTAATCCGATGAATTCGATTGTAAATGTATATTTCTTTGTGTTATTATGTCACAATTTTAGTGGACAACATAGCATTACAAGGTATTCTCTAGTGGACATCATAGCATTACAAGGTATTCTCAACAATCACTCCAATATCACTAAGCCTAAGAAGAGCTACACTTTAACAATTTCCTTATAATGCTACTACTTGTCGCTATTACCATAGCTACTCAAAGGTCCTCAGAAGGCTGAATTACCCCCAATCACAACCGGACCAAGTAGTAAAATGGAAAAAAACCCTTTGTCAAATTTTAGACCCGTCTAGGAATCGAATCCGGAACCTCCTTGTTGCAAGCCGAATGTGATGCGCATTCTGCCACGGAGACGTCGACAAATCCGATTGTGTACGCCTTGATGTATTTTAGGGGAATTTTTTTTTAGTATGAATCTTTCTCTACGAAAGGAATCATTTTCGTTTTGAGCCAACGATCATACCACGTTGAATACACCAATTCCCGTCAGATCACTGAAGTTAAGCAACGTCGGGCGTGGTTAGTACTTGGATGGGTGACCGCTTGGGAACACCACGTATCGTTGGCTTATTTTTCCGGCCCAAATCAGGCTGGGTGAGGTCAATGTNAAAAAAAAAAAAAAAAAAAAAAAAAAAAAAAAAAAAAAAAAAAAAAAAAAAAAAATCGTTTAGACGCTAAGGCCACATCGCAGCTTTAAGTACCCCTGACCGATCTTTTTTTTTTATGATTTAAGACCTCTGCAGTCTTCTGCATGGTTATTTATTCAGATTTAATAGTTGTTCATATTTTTCTTGAACCTGGTTCATTCTATGTTCGGTCAAGTGTAAAAGAAGTCTGATTTAAGTGTGTAAATACATTTTATTGTACCATCACACACATAACAAATATAATTTATTAATTTTCTTATGAACATAAATTAACTGGTGAAGAAAAAGTGTATACATAGGATAAAGTTACCATTACGTGATGAAAGTGATGAGATATCACAAATTATGAAGATGTTGTGATGAGAAGAGCGGGAGCAAAAGCCGTGCGGGCTGGGTCACCATCCTTGGGGATCTAATGTTTGAAAATGTGATTATAACATAAAGACATTTTATTGTACCATCACACACATAACAAATATAATTTATTAATTTTCTTATGAACATAAATTAACTGGTGAAGAAAAAGAGTTACATAGGATAAAGTTACCATTACGTGATGAAAGTTATGTGATATCACAAATTATGAAGATGTTGTGATGAGAAGAGCGGGATCAAAAGCCGTGCGGGCTGGGTCACCAGCTAGGGATCCAATATTTGAAAATGTGATTATAACATAAATACATTTTATTGTACCATCACACACATAACAAATATCATTTATTAATTTTCTTATGAACATAAATTAACTGCTGAAGAAAAAGAGTTTCATAGGATAAAGTTACCATTACGTGATGAAAGTTATGTGATATAACAAATTATAAAGATGTTGTGATGAGAAGAGCGGGATCAAAAGCTGTGCGGGCTGGGTCACCATCCTTGGGGATCTAATGTTTGAAAATGTGATTATAACGTGAAGACATTTTTATAATGAGCTTTCAAAATTATTTACAAATCCCCATTTTTCAAAATAGTAGATATATTTTCTAAGAGTAATTTGAAAGAAAAATAAACGTGCTGATCTTTCTCATCCAACGTTGAACGATTTGTTAAATTTTCATCTATCTATACTTAAAAAACGCAAAGCCCAGTTGGTATACTGACTGACTGATGTACTGACTGATAATCAACGTAGCTCCACGATGGCTACGTTGATTTATCAACAGAAAAAATTTGATCATGTATCTGAAAACCAAAGATCTCTGGAATGGCTACCTGTTGAAAAAAGACTGGAGACATTGTGTCTATTATGGCGTATTCTGAATGAGGAGTTACCCACATATCCCCATTCATCATTTTCAATAAAATATTGTGTATCAACTACAATTACAACTACAATTGTGTATCAACTTTGTAGTTGATACACAATATTTTATTGAAAATTATATTTCATAATGACTACAAACATCCTAAATACCATTTCTAAACTAAATTCATCATTTTCCTCATTTATATTATATAAGGAACCCATAAAAAATATAAAATTTGAAATTTTCTGGTTTTTCCCCGATTTATGGACGGTTTTCACCACCAAAAAATCGAAATTGAGAAGTAACACTTCGGGATGAGCGGGAATGCTGAAATTCGATACATAGTTGTCCCACAGTACAGAAAGTCATAGCCTTGAATAAAATATTGAATTTTCTAAATAGGAGCCGTGTTCTTTCTGGGGGTCGGTTCCACCAAAAATACATATTTCGTAACCGTAGCGAAACACGGGAAAACAGCTAGTAGATAAGATACAAGAAAATACGAAGGTTTGTAGGTTCAATGCGCATACTTTCGGTGAAATTGGTCCTCGGAGTTTTTTCTTCGGGTAATTTTTACACTTTCAACATTGTAACTAGTATCCCAATTAGCCGAAGATGAAAAGAAAATTCTAAATAAGTAATATATGTATGATCGATTCCCCGGGGTGTGCGTTGTAGTAGAGCATCCACACTCCTCGCAAAGGCTTCCCTTTAGTGGGAGTATTTAGGAGGATTTCTTCCTCGATTAAAAAAAATATATAAAACTGATGAATCAGTAGTTCATAATGTCTCACCCAGTATATTGGATTAAAAAATCTCATATTAGGACGTCTCACCCAATATATGTGATTAAAAAATCTCAAACTGTTTCTGTCTCACCCAGTATCTCTGATTAAACAATAACTGGTTCTGTCCCACCCAGTATCTCTGATTAAACAATAACTGGTTCTGTGCCACCCAGTATCTCTGATCAAACAATAACTGGTTTTGTGCCACACAGTATCTCTGATTAAGCAATAACTGGTTCTGTGCCACCCAGTATCTCTGATTAAACAATAACTGGTTCTGTCCCACCCAGTATCTCTGATTAAACAATAACTGGTTCTGTGCCACAAAGTAACTCTGATTAAACAATAACTGGTTCTGTCCCACCCAGTATCTCTAATTAAACAATAACTGGTTCTGTCCCACCCAGTATCTCTGATTAAACAATAACTGGTTCTCTCCCACCCAGTATCTCTGATTAAACAATAACTGGTTCTGTGTCACCCAGTATCTCTGATCAAACAATAACTGGTTCTGTGCCACACAGTATCTCTGATTAAACAATAACTGGTTCTGTCCCATCCAGTATCTCTGATTAAACAATAACTGGTTCTGTCCCACCCAGTATCTCTGATTAAACAATAACTGGTTCTCTCCAACCCAGTATCTCTGATTAAACAATAACTGGTTCTGTGCCACCCAGTATCTCTGATTAAACAGTAACTGGTTCTATCCCACCCAGTATCTCTGATTAAACAATAACTGGTTCTGTCCCACCCAGTATCTCTGATTAAACAATAACTGGTTCTGTCCCACCCAGTATCTCTGATCAAACAATAACTGGTTCTGTTCCACCCAGTATCTCCGATAAAACAATAACTGGTTCTGTCCCACACAGTATCTCTGATTAAACAATAACTGGTTCTGTGCCACACAGTATCTCTGACTAAACAATAACTGGTTCTGTCCCACCCAGTATCTCTGATCAAACAATAACTGGTTCTGTCCCACCCAGTATCTCTGATTAAACAATAACTGGTTCTGTCCCACCCAGTATCTCTGATCAAACAATAACTGGTTCTGTTCCACCCAGTATCTCCGATAAAACAATAACTGGTTCTGTCCCACCCAGTATCTTTGATTAAACAATAACTGGTTCTGTCCCACCCAGTATCTCTGATTAAACAATAACTGGTTCTGTCCCACCCAGTATCTCTGATTAAACAATAACTGGTTCTGTGCCACACAGTATCTCTGATTAAACAATAACTGGTTTTGTCCCACACAGTATCTCTGATTAAACAATAACTGGTTTTGTGCCACCCAGTTTATCTGATTAAACAATAACTGGTTCTGTGCCACACAGTATCTCTGATTAAACAATAACTGGTTCTGTGCCACACAGTATCTCTGATTAGACAATAACTGGTTCCATCAAACTAAACTATCTTTTGGGGTTTCATAACATGTATCCCCTCTTTTGTTTGATGGTGTAATATTATTTTCATTAATCATATTTTTTAATCGTGAGAAAGGTGTATTGTAGAATCAATTTAACGAGACGACCTTTTTTGACATTCTTTTAAGTGGGTAGACAAGCAACTCTAAAACGAAAACTGTCGAATAATTTCCAAGTCTCCAATGGGTGTACGACTAAGTGTGTGAAATTATTCCTGTGTCAAGACGGGGGTTACACCCTCCATTCGCTGGAAACTTGCCAACCAGCTACCCACATTGACCCGTGTTAAATTAATAATTGGTCAAGAACTAAGTTTATCAAAACAGAATTATTCCTGTGTCAAGATGGTGGTTTCACCCTGCATTCGCTGGAAACTGGCCAACCAGCTACCCATATTGGCCCGTGTTAAAAAAATAATTCGTCAAGAACTAAGTTTATCAAAACAGAATTATTCCTGTGTCAAGAT
>JAAEEI010002974.1:6879-16892 GCA_012654025.1 Pachypsylla venusta
TTTGTGACAATTATTAAAGGTCTCATTAAAATAAGTTTCATAATTTCATTACTATATAAGCTTTTTGCTAAAACGCGGGTACTTTGAACTCCCCCCCTTGGCAATGCTAGGGTTTACACGCGAACGGCCATGCCACTAATGCGCCAAGCTATGGGCCGTATTGAAGCACGAGCAAAACAGCTAGTATTGTATACTACCACGACACTGGAAAAGTCAAAAATATTACATACATCTCAATCTGCCACTCAAACCTTCTGATGTTTTCCAAAATCCTCTATTTTGAGAAAAGGTTTTTCCCAAATTGAGTTCAAATAAACCTTATTCTGTTCTCGCTTTATTATTCCACAATATTACAAAGCGGACAGGTACATTTGATAGCAATGCCCTTAAATAATGAACAATATGAATTGGGAATGAAGCTTGAGGATAGATTGGTCAAGATGGACTTCTCAGTCCAGCCAAGAATTCTCAGTTTAGTCCTGATTTCTGAGTCCATAGGACTTCTCTGTCCACTCGGTATTTTTCAGTCCACTCGGGACTTCCCAGTCCACTCGGGATTTCTCAGTCCACTCGGGACTTCCCGGTCCTCTCAGGATTTCTCAGTCCACTCGGGACTTCTCAGTCCACTCGGGACTTCTCAGTCCACTCGGGACTTCTCAGTCCACTCGGGACTTCTCAGTCCACTCGGTATTTTTCAGTCTAGTCGGGACATCTCAGTCCACTCGGGACTTCTCAGTCCACTTCGGACTTCTCAGTCCACTCGGGATTTCTCAGTCCACTCCGGACTTCTCAGTCCACTCGGTATTTTTCAGTCTAGTCGGGACTTCTCAGTCCACTCCGGACTTCTCAGTCCACTCGGGACTTCTCAGTCCACTCCGGACTTCTCAGTCCACTCGGTATTTGTCAGTCTAGTCGGGACTTCTCAGTCCACTCGGGACTTCTCAGTCCACTCGGGATTTCTCAGTCCACTCCGGACTTCTCAGTCCACTCCGGACTTCTCAGTCCACTCGGGACTTCTCAGTCCACTCGGGACTTCTCAGTCCACTCGGGACTTCTCAGTCCACTCGGGACTTCTCAGTCCACTCGGTAATTTTCAGTCTAGTCGGGATTTCTCAGCTCACTCGGGATTTCTCAGCCCACTCGGAATTTCTCAGTCCCCTCGGACATTTAATTCCAAACTAAAGATGGACTAACTTTTTTTTCAAGGCAGGAGGCCCTATATATTTCGAGTATGGAGTGGCCGGTTTCAATGAATTACCCAAACTACGGATCTTATTTGATGGCCGATCCTTATGTTTTCCCTCCAAGCTCTAGAGGTTGGAAGTTGGAAGAAAAATTTCGATTTTTCTCAAAAAATTTGGTTTCACGTCATTTTTTTCATTTTTCAATATTTTACGAAAGGTGAAACCAATGTTATTCTAGAAAATGCTACATTTTTCTTCCAACTTGCAAACTCTGCAGCTNAAAAGAGCAACCTATGAAACGTAAATAGAAACCCAAATTACTTATAGCAACATATTAAACCCCAAAAAGAGCAACCTATGAAACGTAAATAGAAGCCCAAAATACTTATAGCAACATAATGAACCCCAAAAAGAGCAACCTATGAAACGTAAATAGAAGCCCAAAATTACTTATAGTATCATATTCAACCCCAAAAAGAGCAACCTATGAAACGTAAATAGAAGCCCAAAATACTTATAGCAACATAATGAACCCCAGAAAGAGCCACCTATGAAACGTAAATAGAAGCCCAAAATACTTATAGCAACATAATGAACCCCAGAAAGAGCAATCTATCAAACCTATAGAGCACCCCCAAAACACTTAGAGCAACATACTCACTCCCAAAAGAGCTACGTCTCCTTTTTCCAATGCTGCATACTGGTAAAATAAAAACTATAAATAGGATTTAAAGGTGGGTCCAGACTTGTGCAATGCAATTGCATTGCACGTTGTCCCTGTTGGTAATAATATGACCACATCATAGTCCTGCACGTGATTCACGTACCAAATCCTCCCCTCCCCAGTCCATTATCTTCTATTGTATCACGTGACCCGAAGGTTATCTTGTATCATGAATATTAAATACAATATTCCAATTGTTTCATTTTTTCCAAATCTGCCTGTCCCCCCCTTCCCCTTCTACAAAAATTATTTCCCCTGAATTGAAAATGGAAACTGTTTCCCCCTCTCCCTAACTGGTAACATTTGTAGATTTTGTACATATTTTTATCCTATTCTGAAGTCCTAAATCCAAAGTCCATTGTATAATGCTGTCAAAGGAGCCACCGAAGGGAGCAAGCCAGGTTCATTAGATGGGGATCCTGATCCCTTGCAAATACAGAAAGTTTGGTGTTAGGAAGGTACAGAAGGTTTGGTGTTAGGAAGCTAGGGTTACCGTNTTCCCCTGAATTGAAAATGGAAACTGTTTCCCCCTCTCCCTAACTGGTAACATTTGTAGATTTTGTACATATTTTTATCCTATTCTGAAGTCCTAAATCCAAAGTCCATTATATAATGCTGTCAAAGGAGCCACCGAAGGGAGCAAGCCAGGTTCATTAGATGGAGATCCTGATCCCTTGCAAATACAGAAAGTTTGGTGTTAGGAAGCTAGGGTTACCGTGCCAATACAAAGTTACAGATAAAGAGAGTGGGCAGCGGACAAAAGGTTGTGAAATGTTAAGAATTAATGAAAGCAACGCCAACCACAAATAGATTTGGGAAAGGGTGAAGTTAAAGAAGAAGAATTATTTTTGTCAGCAGTCAATGAAAAGCCCCATTTTGATCTTGAATGATAAAAAACAAGATCAGAAAAGGGCCTTTGACATGAGAAAAGTGGCCAGTTTCAGGTGATATCGTTGAATTGGAACTGAGCAGGGTCACTTAGGAAGAACGAATAACAATCGTTAGACCAGAACTGTTTTGGAGTGGAGCCCGAGACAGGGAGAAATAGCAAAAAAAAGATACAGAAATAAGGAAGCGTCGAAAGTTCCCAATATACATCTAATAGGTGTCTAGCGTAAAGAGGCAAAGACGAATCTTAGATTTTTAGGGAGGCGTCATATTTAATAGATTGAAAGAGGCAGGTTTTTCTTCGTTGTCAGCGTCGAAAGTTCCCAATGTACATCTAATAGGTGTCTAGCGTAAAGAGGCAAAGACGAATCTTAGATTTTTAGGGAGGCGTCATATTTAAGAGATAGAAAGAGGCAGAATTTTCTTCGTTGTCAGAGTCAAAAGTTCCCAATGTACATCTAATAGGTGTCTAGCGTAAAGAGATATCAGCGTCAAAAGTTCCCAATATACATCTAATAGGTGTCTAGCGTAAAGGAGGCAAAGACGAATCTTGGATTTGTTGGAGATACAAAATGTGTGCAACATACCTACGCAAGAGGCGAAAAAAGTTTGTCTGGAAATATATTTTACTAGTCACAGACGTTTCGCTTTACGTACATTGACCACTATACAGTAGCATTCCCGCAAAGTCAAATGCAATGAGCATTGCACACAAGTGATGTATTACTCCACGTCACAAAGTGCCCTTTTCAGGTCTCTCTGGATTAAGCGGAAAATATGTTGTTGTTTTTTTCTGGAGTCATCCTTTTAGGATTTTGACCCCTTTTTGGTCTGCATAAAAGTGAATGTCGTCGGACATATATGTATGTATGTATATATTTATTGTGTGCTACATTTTTGCGAAACATTACAATTTAATAATACACATCACTAGTAAATGGCTAACAGATTTCCTAAAGCATACGTAAAATGTTTTTCTCCCAAGTAGGAACCGGCAAAATGAATCACCACCCCAGAAAGGGTTGAGAAACCCCAGAAACTGTTGAGAAACCCCAGAAAGTGTTGAGATACTCTATCTCAAAGACATTTATGTTTTCCCTCAACGTATCTCTTTCTCAAATATTGTCGCAATGTTGCATAAAATATAAAATCTTAAAAATTTCCATCAAATTTGAATAAAGTGATCCCTTCCGAATAATCAAAATGGTATTAACATGGTTTCCCTTTCCTTTTGGGGTGGAATGGAGAAAAAAAAGGAAAATTGTAATTCTTTCTATTAACACGATGGCTGCCGAAGGTGATTTTTAAGTACGAACTAATCAATAAGCTTGGTGGATAGGGGGATTTAAAAAGGGTGTAATGGAAACGATATCGTTTCCATTACCCATGCAGAAAGCAAGGAGAGGCTACTGCATAATCCGTAAGGATTCTCAAGTATCAACAACTCATGGCGGGTTATTTCAAAACCAGCCCATCATAGGTTAACAGCCGTTAACCTATGATGAGGACTAATGAATAGGTAATATTACATTTTGAACCGAATTCGCTGTGTGATACGACGTGAAATTTAAAGATTTTGACCTGTTTGTAAAGGAATTAAATGTGAAAAGTTGATAAGTGCTTATTTTCGCCAAAATTGTGTCTCGTGTAGCATGTCTTTCATAAAGGCTACAAGAAAAATATGTGAATTTAAATTGTAGGAAATTTATCCATTATTGATATATTTATATTATTAAACTGGTTGCAGGTCTCTATTGAGACTGATTGCAATTATCACTGCCACCTTTATTTAGACGTATTGTGACCAGTCAACGGGGATGTAGTTAAATTCATACAAACTGCCTTCTGATTACGAATCCATTGAGCTGCTGAGGCAGTATTGTTATTCTCGCATTAAACGTGTTAATTGAAGATTTCTATGTAAATATTAACAGGTGTAGTGCAAGGCATGAAGAGAGATTATTGTAACTGTGGTTTGTTTTAGACATCGTATTAGATATAGTTGTTGAATAGAAGGTGGAGCAGTAGTCAAATTTTCCAAAACCTTTGTTTTACAAATTGAAATTAATTTTTAAAAGCACAAAACTTTCTCTTAATACCAGATTTACAATTTATGAACAATGAAAAATATACGGCATCCAAGTGGATTACGACATGTGTTTTTTTTGCTTTACATTGATCTGTGAAGAATTAGTGAATACTTTTTCCAGCCTGCAATGTTTCTGAAAATCTCCGTGTTTTGGGGCCTTAACTGATCTCATCAGAGGCTAGAGAAGGCTATTTCCAATTATCCACGTTGCAATTTCTCCACAAATTTTGATCTTATGTCGTTTTTCTGCAGGTTCTCTCAACTGAGCTCATCAGAGAGTAGAGAAGGATATTTTCCATTATCCACGTTGCAATTTCTCCACAAATTATGTTCTTATGTCGTTTTTTACAGGTTCTCTCAACTGAGCTCATCAGAGGGTATAGAAGGCTATTTCCAATTAGCCACGTTGCAATTTCTCCACAAATTATGTTCTTATGTCGTTTTTCTGCAGGTTTTTTCAACTGATTTCATCAGAGGGTAGAGAAGGATATTTTCCATTATCCACGTTGCAATTTCTCCACAAATTTTGATCTTATGTCGTTTTTCTACAGGTTCTCTCAACTGAGCTCATTAGAGGGTAAAGCAATTTGAATTCACGTTGCAACTTCTCCACAAATTTTGATCTTATGTCGTTTTTCTACAGGTTCTTTCAACTGATTTCATCAGAGGCTAGAGAAGGTTACTTCCAATTATCCACGTTTCAATTTCTCCACAAATTTTGATCTTGTGTCGTTTTTCTACAGGTTCTTTTAACTGATTTCATCAGAGGGTAGAGAAGGCTATTTTCAATCAACCACGTTGCAATTTCTCCAGAAATTATGTTCTTATGTCGTTTTTCTAAAGGTTCTCTCAACTGATCTCATCAGAGGGTAGAGAAGGCTATTTCCAATCATCACCGTTGCAATTTCTCCACAAATTTTGATCTTATGTCGTTTTTCTTCAGGTTCTTTTAACTGATTTCATCAGAGCGTAGAGAAGGCTATTTCCAATTATTCACAATGCAATTTCTTCACAAAATATGTTCTTATGTAGTTTTTCTACAGGTTCTCTCAACTGAGCTCATCAGAGGGTAAAGCAATTTGAATTCACGTTGCAACTTCTCCACAAATTTTGATCATATGTCGTTTTTCTACAGGTTCTTTCAACTCAGCTCATCAGAGGGTAGACTGTCTCCATCAATACAAGTGGCAACTTTTCCTTTATTCCTGGTCTTAAGCCTTTCGGCTTCTCCTACTGATTTTATTATACGGTAAACATAAGTCTGTTTCTGGAACATAATGTAGGTTTTGAGCCTTTCCTTAGGTCTGCTTTCAATCGGACGAATTACCGAAGTCGAACAGAGTGTTCAACTGATTCACCAAGTTTAAATTCCATTGTGAGTGGAATCAATATCTTGTTCAATGAATTTACTCATCAAAATATTGTAAAATATTTTGATGAGTAAATTAATTGAACAAGCGAATACCAGCTCACGCTACAATGAGCGACATCCATGTTATAACAACACGCTATAAGCCTGAAATCCTCCTAATACTATCTTGAAGGCACTCATACTAGCTTGTAATCGCTATAAAAAAAATACCGCTTTTATGCCTTTTATAAATATTAATTAATCAATTAATATCAAAATAAATGAAAAAATTATTACAAACACGCACAGAGAGCAATGTCTTTTCAGGCTATTTAAAACTACTCCCTAATGTTTTTACAAAATAGTTTTATTCCTCCAAGAGAACTTATATTTTCCCTTGATCCTAAAATTTCGGTAGAAAAGTACACACGTAAAGAAAGAAATACCAAAAACTTTGGAAGGACCGAAAACTTTGTCGAAAATAAAATTAGAGAGAGCAAGGAATATAGAGAGAAAAAGTTGTTCTTTTGTATACTAGTATACAAAACAAAGGCTGAAGTATTTTTCCGAATAAGTTTTTTTGTTCTTACAAAGGCTTCTGTTGAATACTTAATGCGTTCTTTCTATTGATGGTGGAAATAAAATGAATATTTATTAGTGGATGTGTTTGGTGGAACCAGTGGTGGACGCGATGGATGTGAACAAACGGTCTCTCCAGTGTCATCTGCAAAGGCCTCTGTTGAATACTTAATGTGTTCTTTCTATTGATGGTGGAAAAAAAATGAATATGTATTAGTGGATGTGTTCGGTTTAACCAGTGGTGGACGCGATGGATGTGAACAACGGTCTCTCCAGTGCCATCTGCAAAGGCCTCTGTTGAATACTTAATGTGTTTTTTCTATTGATGGTGGAAATAAAATGAATATTTATTAGTGGATGTGTTTGGGGGAACCAGTGGTGGACGCGATGGATGTGTACAATGGGCTTTCCAGTGTCATCTGCAAAGGCTTCTGTTAATCTGAATATATTCCTCCTCATTCTTCTTCTTCCGCTTTCAATAAACTTTTCGCAGTTATATTTGGTTTCAGCTTTACCTTCCGAGTTATTTCTTTTCAAAGGCCTCCAGAACTTCCTCATTTTTCCATCCCTTCTAACTTAAGTCCTCTTCAATCTCAGCCTTCCCTGTATTCCAAAAGTCTCCACTCTCTTCCCAATATCTCATCTCTCTACAGGGTGTCCCAAAATTCCGAGACTGCCTGAATATCTTTTGAACAGCTTTATGTGGAGTTTTGAAATTTCGCATGGTATTATACCCCAAAATAAACCACCTGATGGTGTAAACAATTTTTCAGGGACGCCTCCCATGTGGCCTCCAGGGAGTCCAACTTTTGTTTTTTAAATACGAACCCCCATCTTGTGATAAATTTTCAGAAAGACAATAGAATTAGAAGTACTTTCCAAAATTACACGTCTAGAGTGTTTGGTTTCGAAATTTCCAAGATATGACTTCCTAAAGTGTCTAAAACTAGGCGAATTTTTTTTGCAATGGGATATTGAATGATTGCATAGGACACCATTGTAGAGGAACTTGATTTTTAGATATAATTCGTTTAGTTTTAGACACTTCGCCTACTTTTAGAAATAATTTAAAAAACAAAAGTTGGACCCCCTGGGGTCCACATGGGACCCGTCCTTGAAAAATTGCTTATACCATCAGGTGGTTTAATTTGGGATATAATACCATGCAAAATTTCAAAACTCCACATAAAGCCGTTCTAAAGATATTCAAGTAGTCTAGGACTTTTGGGACACCCAGAATTTGTCCCAAACCAGTTTCATTGTTTCTCTAATCTTTTCATTTCTCACCCTATCCTTCCCTGTAAACTCACACATTCAAAGCAAAATTCTCATTTCAGCTACCTAAAATATTCTCTCTTTTGGTTAGGTTATCGCCCAGGTTTCTGAACTCTACATTAACGTTGGTCTGACTACTCTCTTGTACAATTTTCCTTTATTATACCTTCTATTGATGACGGAATGAAAATCAGCAGAATCAATAATGGTCCCATAAGGAACTTATAAACTAACACCAAATATGAAGTGTATAAATATCTTTTTTAAAAAGAAATGAACTCTAGAGATGTTCAAAGAGAGAATTTATACATCCCATTTTCTGTGTCTAGTCTTCGACACTATCCAGGAAATAATAAGATACAAATTGTGTAATCCTTTATTTTATAGGAAGAAAGGAAACAAAGATCTTGAACACGGAATAAGAAAGGAATGGGGGGGGGAGAGGTCGAATTAATTGTAATTAATCGCCTTGTTGCCAAATTTGAATTCGAACACTGATTTACATAGTTTTGTAATCTGAGCTTTCCCATTTTTTATTTCTGTAAACTTTAATTATTTTTTTCTTTCGACGGTAAGATTAGTTGAACAGATATTGTCATTATTCAAAGGAGACGTGACTAACATAAAATCCATCTAAAAAAAAAAACGAAATCGACAGAAATGATTTTTTTTTTATTTTTATTTTTGCTTTCACATTTATTGGTCATTTGAAACGGTAGTTTTACCCTTCATTTTCTGTAATGTTACAAAACAATCTCCCCACATTGAAATCACCCTGTCCGGATTGTGCCCAGTAGCACGAGGGAGTAAACGTGGTTACCTATTTAGTAAATCTAACTGGATGTTCTTTTACTTCAGTGATATAACGGGAACTGGTGAATTCAACGTTCAACGTGCCATACTCACGGGTTTGTCCTTTTTTGCAAAATCGGAAACGAAAGAAAATTCAATCTCTTTCTTTCCATTAAAATATTGCAAATCAGTATTTGCCAAAATTTCTAGTGAAGACCTCAGAAGTTTGAAATTGCTGTAACATTTTTCAGAGCAATGATCCTCGGCTGTGTTTAAGACGGATTGTAGCCACCGGGGGGATCAAATCAAATTCATTAGATGGCGGTCTTCAGCTCGTATAAATTAGAAGATTTGGTGATAGAAAGGGCATCCAGCCTTTAGTAAACTCTGCTTCAAACAAATGATGAGAGACCATCAGCAAAAAGCACTCACTCGGGTACAAAGTGATCTTTGTATCCGAATTGGGAAATGTGAATTTAAGAAAGGAGGAAGTGTTTAAGACGGAAATCACGATTTATCACTTAGGACAGAATCTTTCCGAATCGGCAAAAGATGAAGTTAAGGGAGAAGGAAGTGTTTAAGAGGGATTCACGATTTATTACTCAGGACAGAATCTTACCGAAGTGATCTTTGTATCCGAATTGCGAAAAGGTGAATTTAAGGGAGGAGGAAGTGTTTAAGACGAAAATCACGATTTATAACTTAGGACAGAATCTTTCCGAAGTGATCTTTGTATCCGAATTGGGAAATGTGAATTTAAGGAAGGAGGAAGTGTTTAAGACGGAAATCACGATTTATAACTTAGGACAGAATCTTACCGAAGTGATCTTTGTATCCGAATTGCGAAAAGGTGAATTTAAGGGAGGAGGAAGTGTTTAAGACGGAAATCACGTTTTATCACTTGGGACAGAAACTTTCCGAAGAGAACTTTGTATCCGACAACTCACTTCATTGTGGATCCCCTCTATGCTCAATCTGTTATCATCACTCGACCAAAATAAAAATGTGTAGAAGAAAGTTACCGCATCAGTCCTCAAAAATTATTCCACCAAGTTTTGTGGATCCTCTTTTTTTTTTTTTTTTTTTTTTTTTTTTTTTTTTTTTTTTTTTTTTTTTTTTTTTTTTTTTTTT
>JAAEEI010000298.1:0-10748 GCA_012654025.1 Pachypsylla venusta
GATGTCAGAAATAAAACCGCTACTAGCAACTTGGCAGACATCATTTCAAAGGTCCCACCTTAACAAAACTTTACTCACACGACTAAGAATAGGACAGTCGAGAGAACCAGACAATTAAACATCTCCTCACATCATGCGTTTCGTGGTTTGGAAATCATACTTATAGCGTATATTACTAAAGAGTAATATAAGTTTTCTTCTCATTTTCTTCTGAAAATCCTTGTGTGGTTTGGTAACCATACTTATAGCGTATATTACTAAATAGTAATACAAGTTTTCTTCTCATTATCTTCTCAAACTGCTTGTGTGTTTTGAAAACAATACTTAACTATACTTATAGCGTATATTACTAAATAGTAATATAAGTTTTCTTTTCATTTTCTTCTCAAACTCCTTGTGTGGTTTGGAAATCATACTTATAGCTTATATTACTAAATAGTAATGTAAGTCTAAATTACTATTTAGTAATATAAGCTATAAGTATGGTAAATGCCAGAGAATTGTCCTCACTTGAAAAAAAATGGTTTGTAAATTGTGTGAATCGTGAAATGAGAACGCGGTGTAAGGTAACTGTTCTGAAGACAGTCGATGATATGGCGGCTCCCAGTTAGGGACGTAACTGGGGGGGGGGGGGGGGGGNCGCCAAAACGGGCTACTTGAGGCGCCAAAAATAAATTTTTGCTTTCTGACTCCTGAGGGCAGACGAACTGGGCAATGACGAACTCGAGCGGAGAAGGATGAGTGACCAGCAAGTTCCCCTCCTCCTGTGGCCCTTCCGCTACTCTAGACCAGTGGTTCCCAACCTTTTTCCCAATGATCGCCCCCTTTCAGAGTTTTTACGAAGTAACATTTCTCTCAACGCCCCCCTTTAGTAACGAAATTTGAATAATTTTAGTAACCAAAAAAAATTCCAAGGAGAAAGAAAACATAGAGATCATTACCATTGGACATTATTAGTCAAAAGAGGTCATTTCGTACCCTTTATTAATTTGAGTTCCAAACAGTGGAGCACATGGGATGTAAAAATTTTTGATGTTTTTTTTTTTTTTTTTTTTTTTTTTTTTTTTTTTTTTTNTTTTTTTTTTTTTTTTGCTTTTCTGGATGAATTATGAATACTAGATACCAAAAAACGGGTCTAGAAATAATATCTGTCCGTGCGTCCGCAAATCGTGTTCGCGCATCTACATACTTTATTTAGTCCGATTTTGATGAAATTTGGTACGAATTTCATCCAAATTCGTACCAAACTTTTCAAACTATCAAACATTCCTTGATACGTTAACAAACTTTTAAAATAGACTACTTAAACTAGCCAAAGCAATGGGAAACTATTGCTACAGAGGAATATTCCTTGAGGCCATAATTCGAGCCGAAACCTTACCATTGGACATTATGAGTCAAAAGAGGTCATTTTGTACCCTTTACTAACGCTTACGACTGTTTGGAACTCAAAAACTCAATCATTGTTGAATTCGGCATCCGTGAATAACATTCACGGATGCCGAACTGGCTCCCTGTGACCCCACCCCTTCCAATCCATATTTTTTGTTTACATCTCAACGTAATATTTATCACAAACTTTCTTTTTCCTTATTTTTTTCCACAACTTTTGTTTTTACTGAACAACTTTCTTTCTTGGGGAAAAAAGTTTGTTCTAATCCTGACAGGACCTTTATCTATAAAGCACAATAATTTATTAGAAATGCTATTATTCTTTTCCAAGTTGACTGGAAACTTTTGTCTTTCTTTTTGCACCAAAAAAAAAATGCCAAATACATTATCGAGACGATTTTCAATTTGAGAAAAGAGAAGAAGGAAATATTTTTTGGCCATTGCGTGCTGGAAGGTTTGTGAACTGTAAATGTCACTCACTTAAAATAGACTGAGGCAGCGGTGTCCAAAAAAGTGTATGTCAATATAAAATTACAGAATTGGACCGAGGGTTCGAGTGTTATCGTGGTAACTCTCGAACACTTGGTAACTCTCGAACCTGTCACAAACAGAGAGAAAGAGAGAGAGAAAAAAAAAGACCATAAGGTTATCATAAAGCAAGGTTAATATCCGAGGCNAGACGGGGGTTTTACCCTCCATTCGCTGGAAACTTGCAAACCAGCTACCCACATTGACCTCACCCAGCCTGGGTTGGGCCAGAAAAATGAGCCAACGATAGGTGGTGTTCCAAAGCGGTCACTCATCCAAGTACTTACCACGCCCGACGTTGCTTAACTTCAGTGATCTGACGGGAACTGGTGTATTTTAACGTGATATGATCGTTGGCTTTTCCGATTTAGCTGAACATACGAAAAATCAAATTTTAAAAAATTGGCGAGAAACTTAACCAAGATATCAGAAATAAAACCGCTACTAGCAACTTGGCAGACATCATTTTAAAGGTCCCACCTTAACAAAAGTTTACTCACACGACTAAGAACAGGACAGTCGAGAGAACCAGACAATTAAACATCTCCTCACATCATGCGTTTCGTACTCCTGCATACGTGGCCGTATTTTGGCCACGAAACAGGTGCCCATTTGTCGATACATTATCATTCGGCGTATACAGTATGTCCCAGAAGTCCTGCCCGGTGCCCATAACTTTTGAACCGCATGGAATTTTGGAATTCTGTTTGTTTCTAGGGATAGAAAAAGGGCCATGGCCATTCGAATGATAATATCAGTATCCAGGTTCGAATCCCGGAAGTGTTTTTTTTTACTCAAAGAGTGGATTTCTCGTGAAATTTAAATGGAATGGTACAAATAAGGTAAAAAAAAGCCACTTCCAGGATTCGAACCTGGATACTGATATTACCATTCGAATGGCCATGGGCCCTTTTATATCCCCAGAAACAAACAGAATTCCAAAATTCCAAGCGGTTCAAAAGTTATGGGCACCGGGCAGGACTTCTGGGACATACTGTATATTATAGATTCATCAAAGTAAATCAAGGAAACCGTTTGAATCGCATGCAGCCATCAGTCACACACCGAAGGATATGACAAATATGACATCTCCAGTTCTGAACCAGCAGGTTCCCCTAAACCTCATTGTTAGGATGTCAAACATAGACCTTACTGAAATATTTATTAAAACAGAGAGACAGAGTAAATTGATGTGCATGTTCACTCGAAATGGATTAATAGATCCACTCGGCAAATAGTGGAGACGCCAAACTGATGGTTGAGTACTCTTATGTACAAACTACTTGTATTATGATAAATAATTAGTGGAGGCGCCAAACTGATGGTTGAGTACTCTTATATACAAACTACTTGTATTATGATAAATAATTAGTGGAGGCGCCAAACTGATGGTTGAGTACACTTACATACAAACTACTTGTATTATGATAAATAATTAGTGGAGGCGCCAAACTGATGGTTGAGTACACTTACATACAAACTACTTGTAATATGATAAATAATTAGTGGAGGCGCCAAACTGATGGTCGAGTACTCTTACATACAAACTACTTGTAATATGATAAATAATTAGTGGAGACGCCAAACTGATGGTTGAGTACTCTTACATACAAAACTACTCGCATTATGATAAATAATTAGTGGAGACGCCAAACTGATGGTTGAGTACTCTTATATACAAACTACTCCTATTATGATAAATAATTAGTGGAGGCGCCAAACTGATGGTTGAGTACTCTTACATATAAACTACTCGTATTATGAGAAATTGTGATAAATAATTAGTGGAGACGCCATAATGATGGTTGAGTACTCTTACATACAAATTACTCGTATTATGATAAATAATTAGTGGAGACGCCAAACTGATGGTTGAGTAATCTTATATACAAACTACCCGTATTATGATAAATTATTAGTGGATACGCCAAACTCCTTGCCGGGAGGGAGCAAGCTCAACAAATAGATATCGTTATCTTCTTAGTAACATGGTCACTCCTTAAATCTGAATTTTGTCGGCCTCTCTCTCCATAGTTCGAAAATAAGAATGTAAAAACTTTAAGCACAGGATTTTTAAGAATTTCGGCGGGGGGGGGGGTAAACCCTTAAAACTCTGTCCCGAATACCGTCATGAATACGGAGGTAGTTAATTGAGGCTGAAACCTTTGTTCTCTATTAATTAACCTAACCAAGATAAATGGAGTTGAACAATATTGTTCTCTTTTTTTTACTAAAATGGACATTTCCTGATACACAATCCCCCCTCTTCCTTCTTCTACTGATTTGTTTAACCCTAGCATTGCCAAGGGGGAGGGATACAAAGTACTCGCGCTTTAGCAAAAAGCATATAGTAATCAATTTATGATACTTATTTTAATGATACCTTTAATAATTGTCACAAACAATATTTTCCATGATAGCATATAAAAATATGTATGTTCTAAACCTTCTAAGGGATGATATTGAAGCCAAACTTTGGGCGCGGGTACTGCGGGTAATGCATGTAACCAATACATTGATTGTCTAAAACCACCATTAAAAGCTACCATAAATTGTCTAAAATGTCTAATTATGTATCACCTGCAAGAAATAAGTGTGTGTAAACACTGTCAAAAGACATTTGTCTGTGTGGGATGTCAGGAAGGACAAAGTTCTGGTTCAGAATAGATTTCCTAGGGTCTAGCGATTTTTTTTTCATTTTCATTTACATTATTTTATTCTTGGGATTTAATTTTATTTTTATGTAAGATAATAATTGATTTAGTTTATATTTTTTTAGTTTATAATAAAGTAATAGCGACTTATTGTAATAAAAAAAAAAAAACATTTTACCCTTTATTTTGTTTACGGGTACTTTGTACCCCTCCCCTTGGCAATGCACGTAATTGAATAGAGCTTGGCAATCCTAGGGTTAATTCCAAAGATTATTTTAAATAAAAAATAAATATTAAAATTAAATGAACGAGAAATGGAAAATTGAACACAGTAGGATCTTGTAGATAATAATTATTATGTTTATTTCATGTGATTAGATGTGTGGAACTCTTGACTGATTTATGACCCAAGATTTTTATCTTGTTGTAAGTATTAAATAAGAAGCTGTGTTTTTGTATCTGATCACATATCAGGGTTATCTCTTCTAATAACACAGACAAAACGGTAGCAGATATTGAAAAATTGACGGGAATAGACCCAACCCCAAATCATGGTCTAAACCAGGGTTTCTCACACTATCTTACTTTAGCGCCCACTCTGACAACACAAATAATTTTACCGCCCACCAACATAATTTTCCATTTGAAATTTTTCTTTTTTACTAATGAGTTTTACTTTTCCTCCGATCGCCCATCAAAATTGAAAATATCTCAGAAATGCCCACGGAACGCCAGCGACAGTAGATAACAGTTTGTGACAGTGTAAGTGTTCATATCAGTCTGAGCTGATCGATAGTCATGTTCGATGGCATGGACTACAATAGGTTGATTGCGAAGTGGTAAAACGCTTTAACTGGTAAACAGTAGGACGTGGGTTCAAACCCAGCCAACCCATGAACCTACATCCTCATGAATTTGAGATATTTACCACTGTTGAAAGACTTAGAAAGTGTCAGAATTTATAGTAATTAGTCCGACGTCCTCAGGGAAGCATATTATTATGCTACCCTAACCTTCCACCTTTCTACTCACATAATTTCCTTATCACCACCTCCACACTTGGAGGTTTGGCCATCCTCTTCAAGGTGAAGGCAACTAGCTGCATCAGACTGTGTGGTTCACAATCAATATTTTCTAGACCGTCATGGTCTGATATCTTAAATTTTGTTGCAACAACATATCAATTCAAAGCGAGAAAGTTTTAGGTGGCCTTTTAAAACTTCATTTAGGACATAGTTTGCAAAAGAAAAAACTGCCCAACCGTTTTCGAGTTACAGCCGTTTTAACGATTTTTAAAAAGGGAAATCATAGAATACTATTAGCACGGGAACAGCCACCCCTCCGAGGCGCTTCCAATTTTTGAAAGAAAAATCACAGAATAAGAATACTATTAGCTCGGGAACGGCCATGCCTCTAAGACGCCAAGCAATAGGCCGTATCGAAGCAGAGGCGAAACAGCAAGTAACTCTATAAGTGTATTACCTACATCTACATGCTGTATTATTTACATAATTTATTGTTCATAACACTCATTATTTTGTGAATCACATGTCCCTTCTTTAATATTATTGTATTTCTGTGTGTAGACGTCTGTAACATGGATCTAAACGCGCAATCTCCCCAAGCTCATTGGTTGGAGAGTTCAAGGCTTGTGTTTATATCTTCAATCATATTATACAGTGCTGCTAGTGCTTCGTTCTTTAAATGGCATTTGTGTATATCACAGTATAAGTTGTGTATTGTGTTCAAACATCTTGTGTTCGCATTGTCGTATATATTTTTTTTTTCTTTCCATTCCATAAATCTTTCTTTTANTTTTTTTTTTTCATTCCATAAATCTTTCTTTTATTTTATTTATTGCATTATCAATAATTATTTCAATTGTGTGACAATATTTCTTTTTTGATGTTTTGATTTTATTTTTTTTAAATGTGCAATTAAATTAACTTTGTATACGTATTTTCGTTACCATGTTCTATTCTTTAATAATTATTATTAAATTAGTGTTTTATTAAATAATAATTAAAATAAATTTATTTTAGTGATGGATGATAGGATGCATCCGGTTGGAATAATGGGACAACAGAATTATGGTTTGGATCACACGACACCAACTCCGGATCAGGAGCCTAGAAAACAAGATATTGGTGAAATATTACAGCAAATTATGAACATAACAGATCAATGTTTAGACGAAGCTCAAGCCCGGAAGCACACATTGAATTGTCATCGAATGAAACCGTCTCTGTTCAGCGTACTTTGTGAAATTAAGGAGAAAACCGTTCTTAGTTTGCGAAATACACAAGAAGAGGAACCACCGGATCCTCAGTTGATGCGGTTAGATAATATGCTCATTGCTGAAGGAGTTGCTGGTCCAGAAAAAGGTGGCGGTGCAAATGCTGCAGCAAGTGCATCAGCAGCTGCAGCAGGTGGACCAGGACAAGCGGATAATGCCATTGAACATTCGGATTATCGAGCTAAGCTAGCACAAATTCGACAAATATACCATCAAGAATTAGAAAAATATGAACAAGCGTGTAATGAGTTTACAACGCATGTGATGAATCTGTTGCGAGAACAATCGAGAACGAGGCCGATTACACCCAAAGAAATTGAACGCATGGTGCAAATAATTCACAAGAAGTTCTCCTCTATACAAATGCAGTTGAAACAGAGTACCTGTGAAGCTGTTATGATTCTTAGGTCCAGGTTTCTGGACGCGAGAAGGAAAAGGAGAAACTTTAGTAAACAAGCTTCGGAAATCCTTAACGAATATTTCTATTCTCATCTAAGCAATCCATACCCGTCTGAAGAAGCCAAAGAAGAACTCGCTAGGAAATGTAATATCACGGTATCTCAAGTCAGTAATTGGTTTGGAAACAAGCGGATTCGATATAAAAAGAATATCGGTAAAGCGCAAGAAGAGGCTAACTTATACGCAGCTAAGAAAGCGGCAGGTGCTTCCCCTTATAGTATGGGTCCTTCTTCACAAGGAACGCCAACACCAATGATGTCTCCTGCTCCTCCGGGTGGACCCCAGGATAGTATGGGATACAGTATGAATATGAATGGAGACTATAGCTCGCCTATGTCTGGTTATGATTCTTGAGTATTTCCAACTTTGAAGTTCGAAGAAGATGACGAAGATTGATGACGTGTCGTCTTCGCCGGAGGTAAGTGTCTTTCACATCGTCAGATATCCGAATCTACAGGGGATAGGTCATTGAAATTTCCGTAGTATAGTACAGCACACTGTACTGCTCGCGTGAGATAGAACTTCTTTTTTCCGTCTTTACACTGCACGCAATCCAATCAAGCGTTGTAAATTTGGTTCCGATTTTAAATCACAAAAGACTAAAAAGTCATTAATAAGGTTTATTAAGTATTCGCTTTCTCTTCTGTGGATAGGGAGTCTATGCCAGTCGTAAAAGGCGACTAAAGGAATGGTCGGAAATGATCTTTTCCATTGCCCATGCGGAAAGCAAGGAGGCTACTGCATTATACGAAAGGATTCTCAAGTATCAAAAACCCAGAAACTCAAAGTTTGGAACGCAGACTCTTTGTACAATGTGGGTATGCAATGGAAAGCAAATTATCGCCAAGAAACGACCTTCCCATATTTAGAATTCTCTATAAATTCATATAAATTGCGTACCTGGACACGAGGGCATTGAGGGAAATGAAAAAGCTGATGAGCAAGACAGGGCCAGTTCCTCGACACCATTCACTGGTCCGGAGCCGGCGGTTGGCATAGCGAACTGCTTTGGACAAGGCAGCTATAGAAGTCTGGGTCTTTGAAAAACACAAGGAGACCTGGAACGGGGTCACGGGACTTACTTTCTCTAAAAGGATGATTATGGGCCCCTCAGAGAAAACAGCAAAGAGAATTGTGAATCTCAGCGGACGTGACATCAGACTGGTGATTGGACTGCTGGCGGGTCACTGTGCTCTAAGGAAACACCTGAACACTGTAGGGGTCAACAAGGGAACAGCGATGTGCAGGATGTGTGGAGAGGAAGAGGAGTCGGCTTCGCACATTATATTTGACTGTCCATATATGGCGGTACAACGCTTCAGGAGGCTAGGGTTCCCGGGTTGTAAACTCATATAGATACACTCTAACCCAGTAGAATCGTCGCTGAACTTCATTAGGGGTTCGGTAATTTCAGGGCTGGATGAGAGATATTAGACGTGGAAAAACTGGAGTGGAATAGTCCTAACTAGTGGACGTGGCACTTGGAATTCCGAAAGGAAAGGCCGCCACAATCAATAAAAAAATAGGGTTCTTTATTAAAATTTTCGGATGGAAAAGTTTTTTTTTGTGGTCCATCAAGTCAAGCGTCTATGGCACGTTGAATACAACAGTTCCCGTTAGATCACGGAAGTTAAGTAACTTCCAGGGAGGTTGCAACATGTGGGTGTTCACAAGGGTTCGCGCCCTCGTGATGCTGGCTATTTTTTCGGTCCAACCCAGGCTGAGTGAGTCAATGTGGATAGCCGGTTTGCAAGTTTCCAGCGAATGAAGTGTGAAACCTCCATCTTGAATGACCAATAGATGTTAAAGAGACGGTAAGCCAAATTAAAAGAAAAAAAAGAGAGATATTTTTCATTTGATTTGAGAAAGTATTTTAATGATAGCATACTTGAAAGAAAAGAGAAAATGGCGTCTCCACTAAAAATAGAATATATTATTATTTAAAGTCCCGCCCTTTTTGAGTGTACTAAATTTTAAAACCCACCTAATTAGGTAGTAAAATATAGTAGTGGGGGTATATGTATTTACATATTAGCCCCCAAAATTTGAAATTCTCTAACTCGATTTATGTTCCTGGTACAAAAACGTTGTAAAGTAGGTAAATACAACTGGGTGGAAAAAACAAGTTCAAAATTTGGTGTAAAAGAACTAACCGATTTTAAAACTGAACGAACGTTTCCCCCTTACATTATAAAGCTATAGCTTTATCTCGTTTTACCTCTTTTTTTGCTTAACGTCTCTTTAACATCTATTGGTCATTCCAGACCAGGGTTTTACCATGCATTCGCTGGAAACTTGCAAACTAGCTACCTACATTGATCTCACCCAGCCTGGGTTGGGCCGGAAAAATAGCCACCATCACGAGGGCACGAACTCACGTGGACACCCACATGGTACAACCTCGCTGGACGTTGTTTAACCTCAGTAATCCAACAGGAACTGGTGTATTCAACGTGCCATAGACGCTCGTTTACCTTTTTTTTTGGGGGGTAAACGTCTATTTAACATTTATTGGTCATTCCAGACGGGGGTTTTGCCCTCCATTCGCTGGAAACTTGCAAACCAGCTACCCACATTGATCTCACCCAGCCTGGGTTAGGCCGGAAAAATAGCCACCATCACGAGGGCACGAACCCACCCGGACACCCACATGGTACAACCTCGCTGGACGTTGCTTAACCTCAGTAATCCAACAGGAACTGGTGTATTCAACGTGCCATAGACGCTCGTTTTACCTTTTTTTTGGGGGTAAACGTCTATTTAACATTTATTGGTCATTCCAGACGGGGGTTTTACCCTTCATTCTCTGGAAACTTGCAAACCAGCTACCCACATTGACCTCACCCAAGCCTGGGTTTGGCTGAAAAAATAGACACCATCACGAGCGCACGAACCCACGTGGAAACCCATATGGTACAACCTCGCTGGACGTTGCTTAACTTCAGTAATCCAACAGGAACTGGTGTATTCAACGTGCCATAGACGCTCGTTTTATCTTTGAAGCATATAAAACAAATTTTGTAAAGAGTAAAGACCCGAAGATTTTATAAGTGGGGGACATTGAATGAATGCAACTAGATGTTTGTGTCAAATTATTTATTGAAATTGGGCAACAAGGGCGTAGCCAGCATAATGTCTAGTTTTTAGACCAGACTAAAAAAATATGTCTAGTTTTTAGACCTGACTAAAAAAAAAAATATGTCTAGTTTTTAGACCTGACAAAAAAAATATGTCTAGTTTTTAGACCTGACTAAAAAAAATATATCTAGTTTTGTAGACCTGACTAAAAAAAATATGTCTAGTTTTTAGACCTGACTAAAAAAATATGTCTAGTTTTTAGACCTGACTAAAAAAAAATATGTCTAGTTTTTAGACCTGACTAAAAAAAATATGTCTAGTTTTTAGACCTGACTAAAAAA
>JAAEEI010002993.1:13827-28499 GCA_012654025.1 Pachypsylla venusta
TATTATTTTCAATAATGAACCTTTGGAATCGTCACGGAAAAAAAAAAATTCCCCCCCCCCTCAAAATTTTGATATTTTACGTTTTTTCTACTCGAATTGAGTTTTGAAAAAAGTAAGCCTCTTTTGACAAACACAACATTGTATGCCTCAAGAAACGCTCGCACAAGCTTTCCATTCATTTTGGAAAATAGAAATTCACATTATTGACTTCATTGAAAATAGTTTCTACGGAAAGCAGTTCAAAGTGCTTCGTGCGGGAAGAGCGAGGGTGGAACTTGGTTTGGCGGACTGCCTTGCGTCTAGATTTCAAATGTATTTTGGCATAATTTAGGTATACTACCATGATTGATGAGGGCCAAGTTGGCCATCGTTTTTTTTTTTTTTTTGGCTTAAAGTTTCTTTAACATCTATTGGTCGTAATTTGAGACGTTTTACCCTACATTCGTTGTAAGCTTGTAAACTAGCTATATCCACATTGACCTCATCCAGTCTGGGTTGGGCCGGAAAAATAGCCAGGTCGCGAACCCACGTGGACACCCACATGGTACAATCTCCCTGGGCGTCGCTTAACTTCAGTGATCTAACGGGAACTAGTGTATTCAACGTGCCATAAACGGTGACAAGTAGGTCATTGCATACTTTTGCATAAAGCAATCAGGAAAATTACTGGAAAATAAATAATTTAATGAATATGCTACGGTAAAAGTAGATAATTGGTAATTGTATACAATTACCGGTAAATGTAGGAAATTATTCTCAAATGTTTAATCGGAATTTATTTAAATATGCAGAGATTTTTTTTTTATTTATTTATTATTTTATCAATATAAGCGTTAAGATATACGTACCAGAGAGGTTAGGAAACGTTTTGATGGGCCATGCCTCGATTAAACTCTTGCACCATTCTTGAGAATAATTCCCTACATTTACCGGTAATTGTATACAATTACCAATTATCTACTTTTACCGTAACAAATACATCAAATGGCCAGTGTCATACAACGCTCCAAATTTATAAAAAATGAGCTCAGCCATTTTCGATAAAAGCGGCTAATTTAAGCGATAATAGAGAATCAGAGTGTATCGAGAAAATTACGAAAGTATTGAAACAAATCCAATAAAGCCAGTGTCTATGGCACGTTGAATACACCAGTTCCCGTTCGATCACTGAAGTTAAGCAACGCCCAGGGAGATTGTTCCATGTGTATACGTGAATTGACGCTCTCGTGATGCTGGGAATTGGTGAAAAATAATTCCCTACTTTTACCATACAATTACCAATTATCTACTTTTACCGTAACAAATACATCAAATGGCCAGTGTTCGCATTGAATTCGATCACTGAAGTTAAACGAAAATAAGCCACGTATTCCTAAGAAAGTTCTGGCTATTTTTCCCGGTCCAACCCAATCTGGGTATGGTCAATGTGTGTAGCTGGTTTGTAAGTTTCCAGCGAATGGAGGGTAAAACCCCCGTCTTGAATGACCAATAGATGTTAAAGAGATGTTAAGCAAAAGAAAAAAAAAAAAAACGATCCCCAACTTGGCCCTCATCAAACTCTATCAGCCTCGGCCTTAATTTGTGGATACAAAAATCGAAGTTGTATCCATTCATTCTTGTTGTACAAACCTAAAATACAACCCACTTCGTACCCTTCTTTACCCCCACGCATCAGTACCTACAACAGTTCGTTCAAAATAATTCACCTCACGAAAAAAAAAGAAGGAATCGATTGATTTATTAATTCAAAAATGATATAAGCCACGCGAGCATACCACGTTGAATACACCAGTTCCCGTCAGATCACTGAAGTTAAGCAACGTCGGGCGTGGTTAGTACTTGGATGGGTGCCCGCTTGGGAACACCACGTATCGTTGGCTCATTTTTCCAGGCCAACCCAGGCTGGGTGAGGTCAACGTGGGTAGCTGGTTTGCAAGTTTCCAGCGAATGAAGGGTAAACCCCCGTCTTGAATGACCAATAGATGTTAAAGAGACGTTAAGCCAAATTAAAAATAGAAATAAAATTATATCAGAAGGCCCATTTCTAAGAAAGTTCTGCTAAAATGCGCCAACAATAATGATTCCCCTCATTAGAAAGCGGAAAACTAACAGCACTTGACCTTGCGTATATTATTCTATAAATCAGAAGCCCCATTTCTACGAAAGTTCTGCTAAAATGCGCCAACAATAATGATTCCCCTCATTAGAAAGCGGAAAACTAACAGCACTTGACCTTGCGTATATTATTCTATAAAACAGAAGGCCCATTTCTAAGAAAGTTCTGCTAAAATGCGCCAACAATAATGATTCCCCTCATTAGAAAGCGGAAAACTAACAGCACTTGACCTTGCGTATATTATTATAGAAATCACAAGCCCCATTTCTAAGAAAGTTCTGCTAAAATGCGCCAACAATAATGAATCCCCTCATTAGAAAGCGGAAAACTAAAAGCACTTGACCTTGCGTATATTATTCTATAAATCAGAAGCCCCATTTCTAAGAAAGTTCTGCTAAAATGCGCCAACAATAATGATTCCCCTCATTAGAAAGCGGAAAACTAACAGCACTTGACCTTGCGTATATTATTCTATAAATCAGANTGTTATTTTACAGTGTCGGGTCGTAGTTTGTGTCTTTCTGTAATATGTAATGACACAGGAACACCGCAACAAATGAACCGTAGATTGACGCTTTACACTTTATTGTGCACGTAACTGAATTTTGTCTCAAAATAAACTAGGTCTCGCAGCAGTATGTTATTTTACAGTGTCGAGTCGTAGTTTGTATCTTTCTGTAATATATAATGACACCGCAACAAATGAACCGTAGATTGACTCTTTACACTTTATTGTGCACGTAACTGAATTTTGTCTCAAAATAAACTAGGTCTCGCAGCAGTATGTTATTTTCAGTGTCGGGTCGTAGTTTGTGTCTTTCTGTAATATATAATGACACAGCAACAAATGAACCGTAGATTGACGCTTTACACTTTATTGTGCACGTAACTGATTTTTTTCTCAAAAGAAACTAGATCTCGTGGCAGTATTTTATTTTCAGTGCCGGGTCGTAGTTTGTGGGCTCCTAATAAATAAAGCTCCCAAAAGTTCTCACATGCGTGTATATTTGTATAACCTGTAGAGGGTTGTTAGTATCTCCTTTACTGTCATGAGAAATGCTTCTTTGATGTCTTTGATCAGGGCCGTACACAAGGGGGGGCTGGCCGGCTATAGCCCCCCCCGAAATTTTTTTTCGGGTTAAGCCTTCAAATGTAAAACGCGAGTGCGGCGAGTGTATATCATCCAACCCTATGCTTCTTTTTCAATGTCACGCAGAAAACACTTTTTGGGATACTTACATAACAAAGTGCTAAGTTACGACGATTTTTTTTTACATTCCATATCCTATAAAAAGGAAAGTATTTTAATTGGCCTGAAATTTTCCATGTCGAGTTTTCAATGCTAAAACACGTTTTGGGGTCCCCAGAACCCGAATCTCGAGTTTCAGCCATTGGTCCGTGTGTGTGTCTGTCTGTGGATAAGATATCGCAAGAACGGCAAATGTTAGAGACTTGAAATTTGGTATGTGCGTCAGTTTTATTCAAGACGGGGGTTGTACCCTCCATTTGCTGGAAACTTGCAAACCAGCTACTGACATTGAGTTCACCCAGCCTGAGTTGGGCCAGAAAAAATAGCCAACGATACGTGGTGTTCCCAGGCGGTTACCCACCCAAGTACTGGCCACGCCCAACGTTTCTTAACTTCAGTGATCTGACGGGAACTGGTGTATTCAACGTGGTATGATCGTAGATGGGTTCAACGCCACGATGCTGTTATGGTATACATTTTGCCCAGCCAGCCCCCCCCCGCAAAAAAAATCCTGTGTACGCCCCTGTCTTTGATGAAGTGTAACGATGGAATGTGGTCAGAGCGGGAGTCTATCTCAAAAACGGCAAGAGGTTGTAAAACACAGGGACCAAGTTTTTTCTCGATATGGAACTCATTGTTGGTTTTTGACAATAACGCCAAATTTTGAGAACAAATTAGACCTAAAACTATACACCAGTTCCCGTCAGATCACTGAAGTTAAGCAACGTCCGGGCGTGGTCAGTACTTGGATGGGTGACCGCTTCGGAACACCACGTATCGTTGGCTATTTCCGGCCCAACCCAGGCTGGGTGAGGTCAATGTGGGTAGCTGGTTTGCAAGTTTCCAGCGAATGGAGGGTAAAAACCCCGTCTTGAATTACCAATAGATGTTAAAGAGACGTTAAGCCAAATTAAAAAAAAAAAAAAAAAAAGACCTAAAACTGTCACGTATGGGGGATAGTGAGGTGGAGAAATGGATTTTTTTTTATCGATTTTTGGATTCTACGTATCTCTACAATTAGTGGCTATTGTTTTTCGTGGTCGACCTTTGGGGTTTCAATTAATTATTGAAAATAACAATACCTTTTGGTTTATTATTTTTAATAATGAACCTTTGGAATCGTCACGAAAAAAAAAAAGAAAAATTACCCCCCCTCAAAATTTGATATTATACGTTTCAAGGTACGTAGAATCCAAAAATCCGTCCGCCGTGATGGGCACTTTTGCCACTTAGCGTTGACCGATTTGGATGAAATTTGGTGTATCGGTCCCATCTGGGCTCTAATTGTGCCCCGAAACTTTTAGGTGCAATCGAATACACCCTTGGCGATTTTTGCCGCTTTTTAAGCGGTTCTCAGTATCGCTGTCTAAAAGGAGAATGGTAAGAGCTGGAGATTTGAAATTTTATATGTATGTCACATTTGGGGTCTCAGCTATCTCCAAAACTTTTGGGTTCAATTAAATATACCGCTGGCGGTTTTTACCGCTTTAAAGCGGTTTTCATTAATCCTGTCTAAAAAGAGAATGGTAAGAGCCAGAGACTTTAAATTTGGTAAGTATGTCAAATTTAGGGTCTAATTAGATTTGGAATCATCATGATAACCCCCCTCAAAAAATTATTGGGGGGTACCCCCCAAAAATTGTATTATTTTTTGCCAGAAAAATAATAAACCCAGGTGTCACATTGGCAGAGATTTTTTTTATCGTTTTTTGGATTCTACGTACTTCTAAAATTAGTGGCTATTGTTTTTCGTGGTCGACCTTTGGGGTTTCAATTAATTATTGAAAATAACAATACCTTTTTTTTACGTTTTCGGGAAATGTATGAGTGTAAAACATTTAGATTTTCTTTGCCCCATCAACATTGAGTTACTCCGGTCGACGTATAGTTTGATATTGCTTTGAAAAACTTCCTTTCATTTGTTTTTTTATTTTATCAAACAGGTAACCGAGCAAAGGCGTAGCCAGCATCTGGCCTAGAGGGGGGCAGGTGAGATCTTCATGTCGGAAGGGAGGGGGTGGGGGTAGATAAAGTAAATCGTTACTTATTTAATAATAAACCCCCAGGGGTGATTAAGTTATTTTTTGAGGGGGGTAATTTTTTTTTTTTTTCGTGTCGATTCCAAAGGTTCATTATTGAAAATAATAAACCAAAAGCGAGTTTAAAAAAAATTGAAAAGTGTTGCCAAACACTCCTCCCCGCTTCCAGACCCTTCAACGGACCTTTATCATCTCGTTCTTTCATAACACACCTAAAAATCGTATCAAACTATTTCTCATGATTTCAAAATTTTGGCACTATGTAGGTATTTATTTGATGTATATTTGTTGAATCTGTGTCTCCTTCCTCTTCTTTCACTCACCTTTTCCCAATTTCATTTAAGGTCGGCGTTCTCTTCTCTAATTCTGCCCCGCCATAACTTTCTATCACATGATTAGAAAGTGAAAAGTAAAAACTTCTCTCTGGAACGGTATATAATTCAGAAAGTACAAATGGGAAAATCACAAGTAGAAAGGAGGGACGGTTGATTGCATTGAGCTTTCCATTCAAAATGTATTTCTTGTTTTAAAATAACATGGAACAAGTGAGCGGAAAATGAATTTACTAAACAGAAAGCATAAAACGTTATCTTTCTTCAGAGAAGAAAACGGTTCAACGGACGGTTCTGGAACCGGGGAGGAGTGTCTTGCCAGACCCTTTTAACAAATTTTATCCCAAAGTTAGGAAACGTTTTTACGGCCATGCCTCTATTGCGTATGTACAACCGTCCCAAATGGATTCATGAAAACCTATGAAAAAACTCTGCCAATGTGACACCTGGGTTTATTATTTTTCTGGCAAAAAATAATACATTTTTGGGGGGTATCCCCCAAAAAAATTTTGAGGGGGGTTATCATGATGATTCCAAATCTAATTAGACCCTAAATTTGACATACATACCAATATTAGGCACTCATAAGCAGTTCTAACCTAAAATTCTGGGGAAGGGGCCTTGATTTTTTCTGTGCATGAAAAACATACCTGTATAACCATAGTATAAAAACCATATTCCCCCCTTCCCCCTAAAACCGCATATGAACGTGGTGTAGTTTCAACTTCACGAATTGTCTTTAATTTGTTTCAGTTTTCTATTTAAGGTCTCGATTTACAGACTCAATTTTTGTTTCAGTTTTCTATTTCCCCCCTAAAACCGCATATGAACGTGGTGTAGTTTCAACTTAACGAATTGTCTTTAATTTGTTTCAGTTTTCTATTTAAGGTCTCGATTTGCAGACTCAATTTATGTTTCAGTTTTCTATTTAAGGTTTCGATTTCCGGACTCAATTTTGTTTCAGTTTTCTATTTAAGGTTTCGATTTCCAGACTCAATTTTGTTTCAGTTTTGTATTTAAGGTTTCGATTTACAGACTCAATTTATGTTTCAGTTTTCTATTTAAGGTCTCGATTTGCAGACTCAATTTATATTTCAGTTTACTTTTTAGGGTTCGATTTACAGACTCAATTTTTTTTTGTATTAATTAAAATTACAGATGTGGAAAATTTTGGCGCTCTTAGTTTGTATGACAGACGGGCAGTCATTGTGAATAAAATGGGGGCTGCCATCCGAGATACCATTAACAGAAGAAATGAGAGGATCCAAAACAGGAGACCAAGAAAGGAGATTTGTTATGGTAAGGAAATGCTTGTAGGTATCTTTTGGAAAAATTATAAGGTAAGCGGGTGGGTGAAAATATTGTCATCATAATTTAATATTATGATGACAAATATCATAATATTTGTCATCATTTTAAATTTTGACATTTTTTCGACTTCAAACAGTACCAAACAGTGTGATCGGCAAATGTGAAAATATTGAAACAGGTGGGTAAAAATATATTGTTGTAGACTTAGGATTCGAGGATTACGTTGTCGTGAATTTAAAACGCGTTAACTAACTTTAAAAGTAATTAAAATAAAACTTAAAATAATTAAATTTGTGTGTTTGGTATATATTTGTGCCTCTATCACACTATTTGATGAGACTTTCAAATAAGATTTTATATGTTGTGTGTTATACAGTTGCGGCGATTAGTTCTCCCACTTTTCAAAAAATCGTGAGAGGAGGAGTGATAGTGGGAGGAGCGTTGGGTTTGTGATATTCAACACAAAATGACATCTAGTTTTTATTTGTTGCAATGGTTTGGTCATGCAAGTATCATGCGTTCGTTGTCGAGGTGTTTTTTTTAAAAGTGAATCCTTTATAGCCACTCAGAGGGCGTTCCGCACACGGTATGGTTTGCAATCCACAGATCCAGTTCCTAATCGAAAACAATTTTGAGTTGGGTTTACAACTTTAGGACCACATCATCACCTGAAAACATTTCAGGTGATGATGTGGTCCTAAAGTTCCCCTGAAAACATCGTCAGAGTGAGGGAATCCATTGTGCAGTCCCCAAGACGCTCTACACGGAAACATGCGGCCGCTCTTCAAATTTTGGAGAGAACCTGGAGACGAATTTTACACTGCGAACTCAAGTTACACCCGTACAAGATTGTTATGGTCCATGAATTGTCCCCAGCAGACTGGGGAAGAAGACAGGATTATTGCAACGCAATTCTTGAGAAAGTGCCACCCACCGCAGTTTTATGGAAGCACATTTCCACTTGTTGGGCTGCGTCAATAGGCAAAACTGCCGCTACTGGGCACCCGAAAACGCTCAAGAGCTTCATAAGAGACCACTTCACAGCCCAAAGGTTACGGTTTGGTGCGGCGTGTCCACCATTGGGATCATAGGACCTTACTTCTTTGAGGAAGGTGACGTTACAGTTACCGTGACGTCCCAACGATACTGCAGCATGTTGGAGGAATTTTTGCGTTTAAAGCTTGAGGAATACGGGGAACTTCTGGTTCCAGCAGGATGGGGCTACGGTCCATACAGCTAATCGTTCTCCTTACGGGATGACATTTCGTGGGCCCCTCGCTCGCCGGATTTTAGTCCCTTTGACTTCTTATTGTGAGGTTACCTCAAGGTTGAGATCTTCAAAATCGATGAGTTAAAGGAGGCAATTCTGGAAGAAATTATCCAAAGTGATGCTGGTATGCTGACGAGAGTCATGAAAAACTTCCGCGAAAGACTCCAAATGTGTATCTCTCGCCATGGTCGTCATTTGGACGACATTATTTACAAAACATAGATGGAAAAAAAACTAGAATACACAAGCTTTCAGAATACAAAATAATTTTTCAAATATCTTATATTGTTTTTATTTACCAGCTCTTTCAAATGTGGGAAAACTAATTGTCGTACCCTGTACCATAGTAACCAGACATTTATCTGTAATCAATAAAATTTGATATTTTTTTTCCAATACGATTAATTTCGTTTTTCTTCACTTTTGTGTTTTCGATAATTGAGGACTTGGGTGATCACAAACGCCTCAGAAATATGTTCCAAAGGCAAGATTAATGAAATAGTTTTCAAAAACGATCAAACAATGACAAACGTTTTTGACATGCTTTTAAACCCTATCACTGATTATTTAGACAAATTTTGTGGTCACTTCTGTGTTTGATCCAAAACATTCGAATAGCTCATTTGGATCGAACGAAATATATTGGTCAAACACACTGATTGAAGTAAAAAAAAAAACGACAAAATTTGCCATCATGACAAACAGTGTGAAAGTACCTTTAAAACATTTCACCTTATGGCGTCTCCGTGGCAGAGTGCGCATCACACTCGGCTTGCACCACGGAGGTTCCGGGTTCGATTCCCGGACGGGTCAAAAATTTGTAAAAGGTTTTTTCAAATTTTCTGCTTGGTCTGGTTGTGTTTGGGGGTAACTCAGCCTCCTGAGGACAATTGAGTAGCTATGTTAGCGCCAAGTGGTAACATTATAAGGAAATTGTTAAAAGTGTAGCTTAGGCTTAGTGATATTGGAGTTAATGCGGAAAATACCTTGTAATGTTATGATGCCCACAAACATTGTGACATAATAACACAAGGAAATATACATTTACATTTTATTTTTAAAACATTTTTCCTATTTCGTTTTCTTCCCCATTCGATCTGTTTTGTAAATTTCTCATCCGCAATACAAACATAAATCATATTCACGTCAAACACGAAACCCGGCACCAGATATATATTTCATCACGAATTATTATGAAGCAAGATGAAGCTGGACAATGATGTCTTTGACAAAAGAAACGTCTCCTCCACTTCATCCTCACTAGAAAATCCCTGACGTGTGTCAGTCACTCCATTTCTACCGCACTGATATTTCAAAGTCATAAATTCTCAATCTGTATTTTTGTTGAAGTATTTTCGGGAGGTTTATTGATGTTTTGGGTTATGTTAAATTTGATTGTACTTCTTTGTCCCATTATACATTCTGGTTGAGTATTATGCTTACCAAAGTAATTTTAAGAAGAGTGGTATTTATTGATGAGTAGGGTTACCAAGGTACGTTAAAGAGCTCACAAAAACATGGAAATTCCGACATGACCCGGCCAACTTAACGTACCCGAGTTACCAGATGAAAATTTTCAAAATCAGGACAGTTAACCCTCTCGCGCCCGTGGTAGCAAACTTGCTACCAAAAGTTGGTGAATTATCTAATTTTGCTTCTGTCCCCCCTTAGTATTTTTGTTGATTTCAGAGCATTGTGTGAAAGGTTCTTTACCCTTACAGTTAATACTAAGCGCGGACAGAAGCAAAATTAGATAACTCACCAACTTTTGCAGCAAGTTGCTATCACGGGCGCGAGAGGGTTAAAAAAAAAAAAAAAAAAAAAAAACTTCGACATAATTTGGACTTTTTTCATTTTCGACTTAAGTCCGTGTTCGAAATTTCCTTTTTAAAAAAGCAACCTCCAATTCGAAAGTTGTCTCTTACATACAAAATTCTAAGCCTCTGGCTTTTACCATCCTCTTTTTAGATAGGATTAAAGAAAACCGCTAACATGACATACATTCCAAATTTCAAGTTTCTAGCTCTTACCATTCTCTTTTTAGACAACAATACTGAAAATCGCTAAAAAGTGGTAAAAACTGCCAAAGGTTGTTTTCGATTGCACCCAAATGTTTCGGGGTACAATTAGACCCCAGATGTGATTAATATACCAAGTTTCATCCAAATCGGTCAACGCTAAGTGGCAAAAGTGCCCATCACGGCGTAAGGCGGAAAAACGGATTTTTTTTTATTCGATTTTTGGATTCTACGTACCTTGAAACGTATAATATCAAATTTTGAGGGGGGTTAATTTTTTTTTTTTTTTTCCTTACGATTCCAAAGGTTCATTATTGAAAATAATAAACGAAAAACAGGACGTGTCAATTTATGATATTAAACAAGTAGGTATTCAGGAGTTATATACGAGATGTTATATACGGTATATATAGTTATATACGAGATGTTATATACGTTATAACATATATATAATATATATGATGTTATATACGAGTTATATACGAAATGGGTATATTTATAGATGTTGGGTTAAGGGTTAGATGTACAAAATGAAATATAATTTGTAATGATAAAAAATGAACCCATAGAGAACATCATCAGCTTTTTAATTAAATATGGAACTCGCAGCGCAGCGGTGCAAATTAAAATCTCAAAATGTGCAACAACAAAAAAAAGGGGGTTTTCACATCTTTTTTGTGTTATTTGAATTAAAAAAATAATTTTTACTCTCATACTACTGCCCCCCCCCCAAAAAAAAAGGCGTTTTAGAAATATAAACTGTGGTGTAATCATTTGAATTTTCTTGTTAAAAACATCTCTTCTGGTCGTATCCAGGTCCTTATCAGAGGCGGATCCACGGGGGGGACTGGGGGAGAGATCCCCCCCCAAAAGCCACAACTGCTAGCTCTTAAAAGTCTTTCCCTCCTTTGCGCCTAATCAAAACCTGGCTCAGACCTACTTTAATTGCAGGGGGGGGGGGGGCTGGGGGAGAGATCCCCCCCAAAAGCCACAACTGCTAGCTCTTAAAATTCTTTCTCTCCTTTGCGCCTAATCAAAACCTGGCTCAGACCTACTTTAATTGCAATGAGGTGTTGAACTTATTTTACAAATATCTTCTGGTCGTGTCCAGATCCTTATCAGAGGCGGATCCACGGGGGGGACTGGGGGAGATATCCCCCCCAAAAGCCACAACTGCTAGCTCTTAAAATTCTTTCTCTACAGAGGCGGATCCACGGTAGGGGGACTGGGGGAGAGATCCCCCCCCAAAAGCCACAACTGCTAGCTCTTAAAAGTCTTTCTCTCCTTTGCGCCTAATCAAAACCTGGCTCAGACCTACAATGCTGCTGATATTGAGGTAACTTCGGAAAAAAAGTAATGGAAAGATTTTTTAAAATGGGCAATGGGCAGACATCGCTTATTGCTGTTTATATGCGCCAAAAACAACATTATCCCTTATGGACAAATCATTTCCTATAAATGCATTTTATGGCCTTATAGTTCCCCCCCAAAAAAATTTACCCTGGTTTAGCCCCTGGTCCTTATCCGGGATTTTAATTCGGGGGGGGGGGCATGTANAATGGGGGGGGGGGGTCATGTAAAGGGAGTTTTACAATATAGGGATTATATGAAGTTAAAAAAGCAAATTATCAATGATATACTGTTTGTTCCAGAAAATCTGAGACAGCCAGANGGGGGGGGGGGGTGTTGAACCCCATCCTGGATACGGCCGTGGTCGCGCACAAAGGTTTCTAGTTTTACAACATCAGAGGCTTGTCGAAAAATTGTCCATCCTGTTCTATACAGGCTGTCCATAAAGTCTCCCCCCCCCCCACCAAAGTTTTCAAAATAGCTGGATAGGTAGGAGATGTCCTCGGGAATGGTGTCCCTGCTCAGCGGACTTGGCTCCAGATGACTATTTTTTATGGGGTATTTATAGTCGGTTGTTTTCCGAACCCCATCTGCCTCCCTCGAAGATCTCAAAGACCGTATCAAGAAGGCCTGTGAGAACATCACCCCTGATACATTTGAAAAAGTGGAGCGTGAGTTCGAGGCCCGTCTATACCATTGTATGGAGATCAACGGGCAGCGCTTTGAGCAGTTTACCTACCATTTAGGTGCGGCCGCAAAGGGTCCATGTTCCACCCTGTAATTCGTGAACGGTGGATCCTAGAGAGCTCTAGTTTTCTGTAGTGAACTCGTATTAACGAGACCTTTAAAGGAAGGTGTCATTTGATATACCTTCCCATTTAAGATTTTGAATCCAGCCGGTGCCCAGCCTAAACGGCTGGACGAGGCCAAAAATTTTTTTTGTCTAAAATGAATCCCCCTTAAATCTAAGGGATATGTGTTTTTGCGTTTTTTTTATATTTTCAGCCATTCTCGAGATACGAGGGGTGGGACTTTATGGGCACTCTGTATATACATAAGTTTGGCCACTAGAGGCAGCGTTCTCACCTCAAAAGATGGGTCTGGAACAGGGGAGGAGTGTCTTGCAACCCTTCTCAAAAAATTTAGATTTTTTTTTAAAAAAAACAACAACCTTCTTTATTGGCCGTCATGGATCCATTTTGGATGGTTGTACATATGAAATACAGACATGGTAGTAAAAACGTCTCCTAACCCCTCTAATTGGGTCAAAATTGGTAACAAAAATTAGCCAGACACTCCTCCCCGGTTTCAGAACCCTCAATGTGTCAGAAATGAGGTTAGACTCTACAAAACTAAACAGAGGGAAAAATTCAAAACAACAAACATGAATCGGAACAGCCAATCAGAATGGGGACAAAAGTGAAGAACAAAATGGCGGATTTGGGAATCAAGAAATAGTTGGGTCACAATTCTTCATTTTCGCCATATTGCTTCCAAATTTTTCACGAAATAAAATGCGAAGTGAGTTGGAATAATCCTTTATTCCAATAAATAAAATTCGATTATTGTTGAACGTAAATAGCTTTTAATTCTCTTCAAACATGAAAAAGAACGTTTTTTTTTTTTTTTAAACTGATCAAACGCTAATTAGATTAGCTATTACTTGATCATCAGACGGCATCAATGTAATCACCCAAAACATATTTTTCTACATTTTTCTTTATAACTAACTAGCTGTTTTCCCGTGCTTCGCTACGGTTACAAATTTCAACATCAATTTCGAGATCGCGAAATTAAATCTTCTAAATTTTAGATTTTTGGTGGAACCGACCCCCAGAGTGAACACGGCTCCTATTTAGAAAATTCAATACCTATTTTATTCAAGGATATGACTTTTTGTAATGCGGAACACCTTTGTATCAAATTTCAGCTTTCTCGCTCATCCCAAAGTGGTACTTCTCAATTCCGATTTTTTTGGGTTGAAAACCGTCCAAAAATCGGGGAAAACCGGAAATTTTCAAATTTTATATTTTTCCTGGGGTCCTTATATACTGTTTTGGGGGGTCTACTCTCGGTCATTTTCCGTTATCTTTTTTAGTTTGCCCAGAAAAAAATTGGCGGTAACTTGCTCCCACTTGAACTTTAAAATTTTTCCTTTCTTATTACGCACCTACATACTAAAAGGGACCTGTGTGCCAAATTTCAAGTCTCTACGTTTAGCCATCGTGGAGCTACGTTGATTATCAGTCAGTCAGTATACCAACTGGGCTATGCGTTTTATAAGTATAGATAATATTGGTTATTTACGTTTATTAGTAAATGTAAGTACATCACATTTATTTATGCTAAATGCTAACCGATTTTTTTTCCAACCATTTATTTACTCTGGTGAGGTCCTCCTGGAGTAATTCCTGGTCTCTAGGATTATTAATGGCTCTAAATAATTAAAAATCATCAGCGTACAGTAGATGTTTCGACTTTATTTTGTAACCAATTCCATCGACCATTATGGCAAAGAGTGCTCCACTAAGGAATTGCCCTTGACCGACCGAGGATTTTGGGTAAAAAGGTCTCGATCTTTGGTTAGAGTAATAAACTCTTTGTTTCCTGTTTTTTAGATATGAAGAGAAAAATTCTACAAGATTTTTTGAGAAGCCAAAGTTTACAAGTTTTTGTAATAAGTGGTCATGCTGGCCGGCTATAGCCCCCCCCCCCGAAATTTTTTTTGAGATAAGCAATCAAATGTGAAACGCGAGTGTATATCATCTAACCCTGTACATCTTTTTCAATGTCACGCAGAAAACACTTTTTGGGAAAGGTTTACATAACAAAGTGCAAAGTTAGGGCGATTTAACTTTTTTTCTACATATTTTCAAATTTTTAGTTACCTATTATTATTTGTGGTTTGTGTTATGTGTTAGCTAGTTGACTAGAGTGTTTAATAATAATTACATTTTTAACTAAAATAAGCTGGGTGGGTTTCACCA
>JAAEEI010000299.1:0-12482 GCA_012654025.1 Pachypsylla venusta
AAAAAAATATATATTTCCATTTATTTGATTATTTATTTATTTGTACGTATGTAATATATAAAAATGTAAAAAAAAATGAAATGTATATTTCTTCGTGTTAGTATGTCACAATTTTAGTGCGCATCATAGCAAAGGTATTCTCAATAATCATTCCAATATCACTAATCACTAAACCTAAGCTAAACTTTAACAATTTCCTTATAATGCTACCACTTGTTACCATAGCTACTCAATTGTCCTCAGGAGGCTGAGTTACCTCCAAACACAACCAGACCAAGTAGAAAATTTGAAAAAAACCCTTTTTTCAAATTTTCGACCTGTCAAATTGAAAAAGTTTTTACCTAATATCTTTCTCTATACAAAATATATAAATACAATAATAAATATATAGATGATTGACAATATCGATTCAGAGTTTAATTAATTAAATTAGAAATTAAAATGAGAAAATTAAAATTAAAACTAAAAATTAAAATTGGAAAATTAAAACTAATAACTTAACTTAAGTTGGTGAGTACTCAGACTGTCATCATCAGACCAGAGTTATGATAGAACGATGTGAACACTATCACAACTTGACACGAAGTCAAGTTAATTTTCCAATTTTAATTTTAGTTTTAATTTTAATTTTCTCATTTTAATTTCTAATTTAATTAATTAAACTCTGAATCGATATTCTCAATCATCTATATATCTATATCTTACGATTCTTCTAATTATTTTAATTCACAATAATAAATATAGAATTCTATTTCAGAAAACAAAGTTGACCTTAAAATGCCCTTGAACGTGACCTTGGAGAAAATTTTGAAGGTCACCATTAAATTTTCACTTAAAGAATAAGGAGGGTTACTATGGAACGTTTTCTTCCTATCTCTAACGGTTTTGGAGGAATTTAGGACTGTATCCTTCAAAATGATTTACCCCGTAAAAATCAGTACCACAGTCCCAACCGGTAGCAGATAGCGGAAATTTGATGGGAATTGACCCCCCTAAAATCATTGTCTACGACTTCAGGAAAATTAACAGACCTAAAATATATCAAGCCGTATTCGCGTTACGGTCTAATTTGTAATTCATTCACCAAAATTGGACAGTTAAAAATATCTTAAAATTTGTCGCGACAACATATCAACTCAAAGCGAGAAAGTTTTAGGTGTCCCTTAAGTCCTTATTTTAGGATATTTTCTACAAAAGGTAGTGCCAGCGATTCCAGAGTTACGCGAGTTCGAAACCCGGAACGGGCAGAATAAAATTTATGAAATACTAAAAATTCAGAATGGCCGTGTCTCTAAGGCCCCTGACGAAACGTTCTTTTTTTTAAAAGGTTACAATATTCCGGGTGGACACAAAACCATTCTCCCCCCCCCCAAATTTTATTGTCCTTGAAAAACAAAAGTAGCAATATAAGAATTGTAACGATGCACGGGCGAACAGCTTTTGAACACAAAATTTGTATCCGCAAAACTTTTGCTCAGCGAGCTTTTTCCTAAAAGAGACACGTGTGGCGTCAAGAGCCATTTTCTAAAACTCCACTCAAGTGTGAGTTGTCACTCCGACTACAAATTAGCGAAGTGGCCACTCGCACTTGTAAAATTTATTTTATAATAAAATTACATGGTAATTTTTTTTTTTGGTCAGAATATTTTTTAAAATACAAATCAGACACTCAAGTAAGCCAACGATCATACCACGTTGAATACACCAGTTCCCGTCAGATCACTGAAGTTAGGCAACGTCGGGCGTGGTCAGTACTTGGATGGGTGGTCGCCTGGGAACACCACGGCTCTTTTCTCCGGCCCAACTCAGGCTGGGTGAGGTCAATGTGGGTAGCTGGTTTGCAAGTTTCCAGCGAATGGAGGGTAAAACCCCCGTCTTGAATGACCAATAGATGTTAAAGAGACGTTAAGCCAAATTAAAAAAAAAAAAAAAAAAAAAGACACTTAAGTGGTAGTGACCACTCCAACTCACTTTGAAGGAAAGTTTTAGAATATGGCCCTTAATGTAATAAAATCAGTATTCTGAATCAAATTGACACATCGATTGCCTCAATCGGGTTTCTAGAACTTATTCTGAGTAAAAACTAGAATTTGAAACCAAACACGGCCGCCATCTTGAATTTGGCCGATTTTGGGCACTTCCGGGTGGCCGATATTGGTAAACTTTTCTTCTGTCAATAAGGACACAATGTACTACCTATAACCGTCAAAAAACCCTTTTGTTGGAATTTGTTCCACCTTTTGCCACTTTTTCTCGTATATTGACTCAACTATAGGTATTTATCTTGTTGGGTGTATGTAGTCATTATAATAAAATTTTTTATTAAATTTTGTTCTACTACATATAATTTTTCGTTTAATATTTATTTACTTAACGTTTTCGGCCACTTGGCCATCTTCAGAGCATCTGAAACAAAGTTGAAAACGAAGAAAGAATGTTAAAAACTGATAATAGTCCATAGATACAACATCATTTGCAAAATTGGAACATCCTCCCACTTTTAAACTCATTCATTCCATAATATAGTGAAAGGAAAGTACTAGAAGAATTAGAAATCAGTAAGGCTAGGAAAAATAATATTGAACTAATCAATGGAATGAATGAGTTTAAAGACCCCCAGAGTGAACACGGCTCCTATTTAGAAAATTCAATATTTTACTCAAAGATATTACTTTTTGCACTGCGGAACACCTTCGTATAAAATTTCAGCTTTCTCGCTCATCCCGAAGTGATACTTCATAACTATGGGTTTTTGGTGGAACCGACCGCCAGAGTTAGCACCGCTCCTGATTAGAAAATTCAATATTTTATTCAAGGATATGACTTTTTGTACTGCGGAACACCTTTGTATCAAATTTCAGCTTTCTCGCTCATCCCGAAGTGGTACTTCTCAATTCCGATTTTTTGGTGGTGAAAACNTATATTATCACAACCCTCAGAATTACCGTACCAATTGATGTGCGGTAATATTTATACTATATTATCACAACCCTCAGAATTACCGTACCAATTGATGTGCGGTAATATTTATACTATATTATCACAACCCTCAGAATTACCGTACCAATTGATGTGCGGTAATATTTATACTATATTATCACAACCCTCAGAATTACCGTACCAATTGATGTGCGGTAATATTTATACTATATTATCACAACCCTCAGAATTACCGTACCAATTGATGTGCGGTAATATTTATACTATATTATCACAACCCTCAGAATTACCGTACCAATTGATGTGCGGTAATATTTATACTATATTATCACAACCCTCAGAATTACCGTACCAATTGATGTGCGGTAATATTTATACTATATTATCACAACCCTCAGAATTACCGTACCAATTGATGTGCGGTAATATTTATACTATATTATCACAACCCTCAGAATTACCGTACCAATTGATGTGCGGTAATATTTATACTATATTATCACAACCCTCAGAATTACCGTACCAATTGATGTGCGGTAATATTTATACTATATTATCACAACCCTCAGAATTACCGTACCAATTGATGTGCGGTAATATTTATACTATATTATCACAACCCTCAGAATTACCGTACCAATTGATGTGCGGTAATATTTATACTATATTATCACAACCCTCAGAATTACCGTACCAATTGATGTGCGGTAATATTTATACTATATTATCACAACCCTCAGAATTACCGTACCAATTGATGTGCGGTAATATTTATACTATATTATCACAACCCTCAGAATTACCGTACCAATTGATGTGCGGTAATATTTATACTATATTATCACAACCCTCAGAATTACCGTACCAATTGATGTGCGGTAATATTTATACTATATTATCACAACCCTCAGAATTACCGTACCAATTGATGTGCGGTAATATTTATACTATATTATCACAACCCTCAGAATTACCGTACCAATTGATGTGCGGTAATATTTATACTATATTATCACAACCCTCAGAATTACCGTACCAATTGATGTGCGGTAATATTTATACTATATTATCACAACCCTCAGAATTACCGTACCAATTGATGTGCGGTAATATTTATACTATATTATCACAACCCTCAGAATTACCGTACCAATTGATGTGCGGTAATATTTATACTATATTATCACAACCCTCAGAATTACCGTACCAATTGATGTGCGGTAATATTTATACTATATTATCACAACCCTCAGAATTACCGTACCAATTGATGTGCGGTAATATTTATACTATATTATCACAACCCTCAGAATTACCGTACCAATTGATGTGCGGTAATATTTATACTATATTATCACAACCCTCAGAATTACCGTACCAATTGATGTGCGGTAATATTTATACTATATTATCACAACCCTCAGAATTACCGTACCAATTGATGTGCGGTAATATTTATACTATATTATCACAACCCTCAGAATTACCGTACCAATTGATGTGCGGTAATATTTATACTATATTATCACAACCCTCAGAATTACCGTACCAATTGATGTGCGGTAATATTTATACGATATTATCACAACCCTCAGAATTACCGTACCAATTGATGTGAGGTAATATTTATACAATATCATCACAATACTCAGAATTACCGTACCAATTGATGTGAGGTAATATTTATACGATATTATCACAACACTCAGAATTACCGTACCAATTGTTGTGAGGTAATGTTTATACGATATTATCACAATACTCAGAATTACCGTACCCAAAACCTCAATAACATTCATGAACGATGATACGTTTCGGAATGTTGAACCATTGAACCTTCTCGTCCTGTTGGCCTCCGTCTATTTTTATGACCTCGGATCGAGTCCTAACTTGGCCAGTTTTTTTTTTCTAGAAAAAAATTGGAGAGCAGACAGATACTATTAATTTTTTTCCTAGCCACTAACCTAACTTAAAATATGATTAATTGAAAGTAGAAGTTTAATTTTCACGATTAAATGGTGGGAAATACGAGAAAACTCACTTTTAAACGTTTAAATCACAATTTTATTGCTTGAAAATCGACGAAACTTTGAAAAAATCAAATGTTTATTCGGTTTTTTTTTAAATACGCAGAAATTTTTTTTTTTGTCTATTTATAATTTTAGTTTCAGGTTAGGTAACATGAAGAAAATGAAAAAAAAAATCACTACGATTTAATTTATTTTAGTTTTTTTACGAATAGTGCAAGATTTTTTAGGGAGCGACTTTATGAGAAGAACAAGTATAATCAAGGCATGCCCTATCAAAACATTTCCTGACCTCTCCTGGGGGGGGGNGGGGGGGGGGGCGTTCATCTTAACGCTTATATTAATAAAATAAACAAACTTGCACTGGACATTCAAACATAGTAACTTTTGCTACTTTTTTCATGTTGTACAACTATGGTTTCCAAACAAAACAAAAATGTCTAATTCAGTTCAATATATTCGAATTCTTCAATAAATACGGAAGAAAAAAGTTTTTTTTTTTTCAAAATAAATTAAAATTAAAGGTAATTAATTAATCTTCCACCCCTAAAACGTTTAAAAAGACATTTTAAATTATATTAAACCACATTTTATGTTTGTAACTTGCTCCAAATAAAATTAATAGTATCTGTCTGGAACCATGCAATGTAAAAATATATATTTCTCTGTGTTATTATGTCACCATTTTAGTGGGCATCATAGCATTACAAGGTATTCTAAAATTGATAATACTGGATTCGAAACTTGTTGCATTGTGGTAACACCTATAACATTACCAGACAAATTCTGTCAATAAGACACATGGACTTATTATTTTACTGGCTAAAATAATTACCACCCCCTGAAAATTTGATATTTTTCGTTTCAAAGTACCTAAAGTAATGTAATGGGCTGAAATTTTCGGTGTTGAGTTTTCAATGCCAAAACACGTTTTGAGGTCCGCAGGACCCAATCTCGCTTACACTTCATCCTAAGTTATATTCTTCAATAAAATTTCTTGTATGAAATTGATAAGAATAGGCACCAAATTTCGAGTTCTAGCTCTTTCATTGCCGGTTTTAGGCAAAACCACCAAAAAGCGGCCTTCAACCGCTAATTAACGGCCAACAATATATTACTCGTTGCCTAAGTTGTATTTTTCAATTTCTTGTATGAAATTGATATGAATAGGCACCAAGTTTAAAGTTCTAGCTATTACCGTTCTCATTAAGCAGGATATGCGAAAACCGCTGGAAAACGGCATAAAACCGCCAACGGTATATTCGATTTCCACCAAAAGCTCATTTTGCCGTTCATGACATAAAACTGACACACATACCAAATTTCAAGTCTCTAGTACTTGCTGTTCTTAAGATATCTTGTCACAGACATACAAACGCACACACGGACCAATGGCTGAAACTCGAGATTCGGGCTCTGGGGACCTTAAATTGTGTTTTAGCCTTGAAAACTCGACATCGAAAATTTCAGCCCATTACAATACTTTCTTCTTTTTATAGGATAAGGAAAGCAAAAAATTAATTGTAATAATAACTATGCAGATGATACCACTTCTGTAAACAAAAGCTTGCTCCGATCATCGAAGATTTCTGAATATTAAAACTGAATATTAAATGGACAATTATCAAATTAATTTTATTAAAAGTATACAAGATTTCTGAATATTAAATGAACAGTAATTACTTATCAAATTAATATTATTAAAAGTATCCAAGATTTCTGAAAATTAAATGGACAATTACTTATCAAATTAATTTTATTAAAAGTATCCAAGATTTCTGAATATTAAATGAACAGTAATTACTTATCAAATTAATTTTATTAAAAGTATCCAAGATTTCTGAATAATAAATGAACAATAATTACTTGTCAAATTATTTTATTAAAAGTATCCAAGATTTCTGAATATTAAATGGACAATTACTTATCAAATTAATTTTATTAAAAGTTTTCAAGATTTTTAAATATTAAATGGACAATTACTTATCAAAATAATTTTATTCAAAGTATCCAAGATTTCTGAATATTAAATGAACAATTACTTATCAAAATAATTTTATTAAAAATATCCAAGATTTCTGAATATTAAATAAACAATTCCTTATCAAATAAATTTTATTAAAAGTATCCAAGATTTCTGAACATCAAATGGACAATTACTTATCAAAATAATTTTACTAAAAGTATGACTTAAAAGAACACTCTTTAGAATACACAGTGCTTGACACATCTTTAATAAACACCCTAAAAATACAAATTGGGGAGAGGGGAAAACCAATGTGGAAGAAAATTGAACTACCTAACACTAATGAAGAACGTATTATAGGTTTTAGATACTGAAAAATTCAAATTGTGAATCAAAAGACAGGAGGAAATCAATTAAAGGCTGGACAAAAGAGGGAAGAAGAATCTCAAACAACAACTCCAAAGTTTTCTGAAGAAATTCTGTTCACAATGGGCGTGAACTCATTGATATCGATGGTGATTCTGCTTATTATTCATATTCATGACATTATAAGTATAGATATAGATTATAACTGAAAGTGCAAAAACTTCTTCGGAACAACATAGAGTCATCTTCAGATATAATTTTTGTTATTTTTCAAAGCTGAGATGAGGGGAATTTTAAANTTTTGTTATTTTAAGCCACTACTTTTCAAAGCTGAGATGGGGGGATTTTTAAAATATTTTTTTCGTTATTTTGCGCCACTACTTTTCAAATACATTTTACAGCTATGATATTAGGAGGATGGCATTTTCAAAATAAAATTTTTGTTATTTTAAGCCACTACTTTTCAAAGCTGAGNGTATAGTCCGCTTTCCTCGAACTTTTATAGTCTGCTTTCCTCGAACTTTCATAGTCTGCTTTTTTTCGGAGCTTAACGTCCATCGGTTATCGTATCGGAAGAAGAATATTGATATTTCCAATTTTATCGGATGGTCGAATATCGATATAGAATATCGGTTTTTGAACAAAATATTTGAACTTTTACATCGAAGCTCGAAACCCGGGCCGTTTATTTACACCCTGTAGATATCAGACATCACAAGTTTAGTATGAAATGAACTATGTCGATATTTAAAAGAGTTGGCTCTGGTCTAGCGATTGTCTAAGAACAGCTTGGTGTTGGTCAATCTATCTTTGGACTAAGAAGAACTTGAATTGGTAATTGGTAGATACTTAGTACTTGTAGGTACGATAATCTATTAGGACCGAACGTGTTCTTCTGATATGTCAAGTTCGACAAGCCTAGCAAAAGGTGTATCTTGTCTATCTGGGTACTTACACTAGAAGATAACGTGCATTTGAATGTTTCACCATTAGGTCATATCAGTGGCGGCGCACGCAAGGAGGGGGGGGGGTCNCCGAATAATAAAAAAAATATTCAATCGACTGTAGTGATCGAATGAATATTGCCTTTCGCACGGTTAGCGGGTATATACGTCAAAATAGCTTCCTCACCGTTTCACCTCTGTAGAACAATTTAGTGGAATTCAGGGGTATTAGATATTAGATTGAAAGGTGAGTTTAGGGATAAATATTTGTGTATCAAAAAAGACACGTGTGCCATTAGCTAACATACCTTCAATATCCCGGAGCTTTCTAACCCTCTCCCCATGAAGCAAATGAAGCAAACCAGCTTCATTAGGTGACGCTCCTTGCAATTACAGAAAGTTTGGCGATAGGAAGTGCAGCCAGCCTTTAAAAAAAAACTCTGCTCTAACTCAAATCATGAGAGATTATCAGGAAAAAGCGAGTTTCTACGCAATTTCTGTTGATACTGTGAGAAGCAAGCGAGGATTACCGTGCAAGCCAAGAGTTACAGCTAAAGTGAGTAGGCACTGAACAAAAGGTTGTGACATGGTAGAATTAGAGAGAGAGCAGTGCCGTCCCCGAATATAATTGGGAAAGGGTGAAGTTAACGAAGAGTACTGGAGTGACCCCCCCCCCCCCCNCCCCCCCCCCCAATTTCCACTGACCTCATTTTCCGTTTGTTTATTCTAATGCTCTGACTGTATTTGAATGATAATTTATTTTCAAGTGTGAAACATTTTCCAATGATTTACTATTTTTCCACGTAATTTCCCAAAACTTTTTGTCCTGACCTCAATATCAAATGGATGTGAGACACTCTGAATAATTTACTTTTGATTTTGAATGGTGCGTGTATATTTTTCTATTGATGAATTTGGTGTCCTTTTTGACACTAAAATCATGACGAATGGAAAAGATTCTCCAATCCAAAAGGTAAAGGAAGACCAACATAAACATATGAGAATACTAGCTGTTTTCCCGTGCTTCGCTACGGTTACAAAATTCAACACCAATTTCGAGATAGCGAAATTAAAATTTTAGATTTTTGGTGGATCTGACCCCCAGAGTGAACACGGCTCCTATTTAGAAAATTCAATATTTTATTCAAGGATATGACTTTTTGTTCTGCGGAACATCTTTGTATCGAATTTCAGCTTTCTCGCTCATCCCGAATTGGTACTTCTCAATTCCGATTTTTTGGTCTTGAAAACCATCCAAATATCGGGGAAAAACCGGAAATGTTCAAATTTTATATTTTTTATGGGGTCCTTATATACTATTTTGGGGGGGTCTATTCTCGGTTATTTTTCGTTATCTCTTTTAGTTTGCCCAGAAAAAAATTGCAAAAAGACCCGCTAAATAGCGTCATTTTTGGCGGTAACTTGCTCNACTGATGTAATATTTAATTTCGTGTCTTGATTTTTACTTCTCCACAGATTTAGGGTTGCCGTATCGAAAAAAGAATATCGATATTACCGATATTGATATTATCGAAAGGTTAATATCGATAAGCAATATTATCCGATGGTCGAATATCGATATAAAATATCGGTTATATCGAAACCTTAATATCGATAAGCGATATTATTTGATGATCGAATATCGATATAAAATATCGGTTATATTGAAACCTTAATATCGATAAGCGATATTATCGGATGATCGAATATCGATATAAAATATCGGTTATATTGAAACTTTAATATCAATATTCGATATTATCGACAAAACTAAGCAGCAAAGCAGCGTAATTTCTGACGTAATCGATATGAATTATCGATTATATCGAAATGAGAATATCGATTATATCGAAATGAGAATATCGATTATATCGAAATGAGAATATCGATTATATCGAAATGAGAATATCGATTATATCAAAATGAGAATATCGATTATATCGAAACCAGAATATCGACATTCGATATAATATCGACATCCCTATTCTCTTGGACGTTGACTGGGCTATACAGTTCAATCTATTGAACCTATTTTGATCATCGTAATAACACTACATTCGTTATTCGTTATCTGTTGTCGCTATCCGTCCATTTCTTCTTCGTCCTCTAACTATCAAACCAGTCGAGACTCAACACTCAACATGGACGGTTCATTGCTGTAAAGTTTCCAAATAAAGATTGGTTTCACCTTGACAAGCATCATATCAATGGCGGCGCACACAAGGAGGGGGGGGGGATCCGGGTATAATCTATTAGGACCGAACGTGTTGTTCTGATATGTCAAGTTCGACAAGCCTAGCGAAAGGTGTATCTTGTCTATCTGGGTACTTACACTAGAAGATAAAGTCCATTTGAATGTTTCACCTTTAGGTCATATCAGTGGCGGCACACAAGTGGGGGATCCCCGTATAATCTATTAGGACCGAACGTGTTCTTCTGATATGTCAAGTTCGACAAGCCTAGCGAAAGGTGTATCTTGTCTATCTGGGTACATACACTAGAAGATAACGTCCATTTGAATGTTTCACCTTTAGGTCATATCAGTGGCGGCACACAAGTGGGGGATCCCGGTATAATCTATTAGGACCGAACGTGTTCTTCTGATATGTCAAGTTCGACAAGCCTAGCGAAAGGTGTATCTTGTCTATCTGGGTACTNGGGGGGGGGGGGGGGGGGGCTAACTCAATGATCACCTTGCATAGCGACGTTGGTTTGCAATTTAATTTACTGATGTAATATTTAATTTCGATAAGCGATATTATCGGATGATCGAATATCGATATAAAATACCGGTTATATCGAAACTTTAATATCGATATTCGATATTATAGACAAACCTAAGCAGCAAAGCAGCGTAATTTCTGACGTAATCGGTATAAATTATCAATTATATCGAAATGAGAATATCGATTATATCGAAATCAGAATATCGATTATATCGAAACCAGAATATCGACATTTGATATAATATCGACATCCCTATACTCTTGGACGTTGACTGAGCTACAGTTCAATCTATTTAGGGATGGATTAGTCATCCACGAGTCGAGTCATGACTCGACTCACTCATGAGTCGACTCATCTTTTTGAAATGAGTCGACTCTTCAAAAAGCCAACTTACGAGTACCTTTTTTTTTTTTTGAAAAAGCTCAAAGAGATTGAGCTCTATGAGAGCTCGTGAGGTTTTCTTCTTTTGAAACGTCTATATAGGTTGCCAACCTCGAGGTAATGGACGGCCTCAGGATTGACACTTGACGTGATCTCGGAGACCTTCTTGGTGGAAAGAGGCATTTTTTTAATCGAATGTACCAAGGGGCATTGACTTTGGGTCTCAAAACATTATTCTGAAATCTTTCTATTATTTACCTATTAGAATCACTGGAACAGCCTCAGAGCTGGATACCGCATTAGGTCCATAAAAGTTTTACAACCTTATTATAAAACAGAAGCTTGATTTCGATGTTGCAGGCTAATACAGGTATATTATTATTATTGGTAATCATAAAATCAGCAAATTAAATTTTTCCGATTGTTTGTTGTTTACTGAACGAAAATTATGTTTTTTTCTGATAACGATTAATTGTGATATCTTTTTAATGTATTCACCGAAGTTGGGGACGTTTATCTTAAAATTAACGATTCTGTCAATTGGTTTTATTATGTCTTTCTGATCAAATAAGTTGTTTTTAAAATTAGCACTCGAAAAGAGTCAAGACCGAGATTCAACTCATGGAGTCGACTCATATTGAGGAGTCGAGTCGAGTCGACTCATGTAAGTGAGTCGAAAATCCCATCCCTAAATCTATTGAACCTATTTTGATCGTAATGGCACCACATTCGTTATTCGTTATCTGTTGTCGCTATCCGTCCATTTCTTGTTCGTCCTCTAACTATCAAACCAGTCGAGACTCAACACTCAACATGGACGGTTCATTGCTATAAAGTTTCCAAATAAAGATTGGTTTCACCTTGACAAGCATGGAACCAGTTCCATTGAATGCACTTCTCTCACGTGCTGATAACAGATATGATAAAAACTCGATATCAGTTTAATATGCAGGCCAGTAGTATTGATAATATTGTTATATCTTGATTTTAAAACATATTTACATATGGCAGGATGAATCATTAGTATTCATAATATTGTTATATCTTGATTGTAAAACATATTTACATATGCAGGGTGAATCAGTAGTATTGATAATATTGTTATATCTTGATTTTAAAACATATTTACAT
>JAAEEI010000299.1:30217-40635 GCA_012654025.1 Pachypsylla venusta
AAAAAAATATTTTTATTAAGACCTCTGAAAAACGATACCTCCTGGGAGGCACCATCAGGCAACCTCTGGAGCCACCGCTAGAAATGATCGCAGGTCAGTGCGCCAAAAATAATAATCTCTAGTGTGAAATAAATTACATTTAAAATAAATTAAAAATCAGTCCACTACTCTCCGATTATCCTTTCTCCATCAGAGCTATCCAAAGGCTACGAAGTAGTCAAAAGAGGGTTCCCGAAAAGATCACTCGAGAGTATTAGGTATATACTAAAAAATTCTGTTTTAGTTCAAGTGTCCGCCATATTGTATTTAATTACCATGATTTCCTCTCACTCATACAGAGTGTTGCTATAAATCCTGTTTTTGTTTCCTCCGCTTCTCAATATCCAAGTGTCCGCCATATTGTATTTAATTACCATGATGTTAGATATATTACAGGATGGAATGTATGATATCAACAACACAAGCTATGTTCTTGTTCATGTTGATCTATGTCACTTGTATTTCCTCTCACTCATACAGAGTGTTGCTATAAATCCTGTTTTTGTTTCCTCTGCTTCTCAATATCCAAGTGTCCGCCATATTGTATTTAATTACCATGATGTTAGATATATTACAGGATGGTATGTATGATATCAACAACACAAGCTATTTTCTTGTTCACGTTGATCTATGTCACTTGTATTTCCTCTCACTCATACANAGGTACGTAGAATACAAAAATCGAATAAAAAAAAATCCGTTTGTCCCCCGCGCGATGGGAGTTCGCCGATTTGGATGGAATTCGGTATACAGGTTCCTCTAATTGTGCCCCGAAACTTTTGGGTGCAATCGAGTACACCCTTGACGATTTTTGCGGTTTTTTAGTGGTTTTCAATATTGCTGTTTAAAAAGAGATTGGTAAGAGCTAGAGATTTGAAATTTAGGTATTAATTAAGTCCCATAATTTTGTTATTATTTTCAATAATGAACGTTTGGAATCGTCACCAAGAAAATGGGGGGGGGGGGTATTCTTTAGTAGATTTTTTTCTGCATAAAACATTGCATAAATATTAAATTTAAAGGGTTCCTACACAAATAGGTACATATCTTATGTGAAATGTGTGCGCATGCAGCGTGATAATTGAGATTCATAATTTTGAGGGAGGAGATAATGCGCAAGATAAGGTCACGAGAATCGCCAATAACTAAAGATAAACGAAAGTGAGAAGTTAGAAGCTACACATTTACACTAACTTATTATATTTATACATTATTCTCCTCTCTCTCTCTCTCTCTCTCTCTCTCTTTCTCTCTTTCCCTCCCTCTCTCCCTTTCTCTCTCTCTCTCTCTCTCTCTCTCGATATTCGTTGAAATTTAGTAATGATGTCTGCATTCACTCATCAACAAATAGCCGGAGTTAATAGCAGTAGAAGAGAGCCCTGTGCTAAGATGGTAGTTTTATTTCATTTGGTGAAACCACCCTGATCAAATGAGTCTGACGACTACACCAGAATCCTTGGAGATCTTCTATTTAATTGGTTCTAACTAAATAAAGCTTTTAAACCAATTAAAATCAAACCCATTATTTGGTTGGTTGGTGAAACCTGACCTTCACACGTGTTTCGATATTAGTGGACTTAGCCCAGGCTATGAGAATCGCTTGTATGACACATGGCCATTCTCATAATGGCAAGTAAAAATGGGTTCTAGTTGCAATCTTTTCTTTGACTGTATATTTCCTTTAGACAAAATCAATTCCGTGTATGGGGATTCTCTTTTTTTTTTTAAATTTGGCTTAACGTCACTTTAACATCTATTGGTCATTCAAGACGGGGGTTTCACCCTCCATTCGCTGGAAACTTGCAAAACAGCTACCCATATTGACCTCACCCAGCCTGGGTTGGGCCGGAAAAAAAACGATACGTGGTGTTCCCAAGCGGTCACCCATCCAAGTACGGACCACGCCCGCCGTTGCTTAACTTCAGTGATCTGACGGAAACTGGTGTATTCAACGTGGTATGATCGTTGTACTTGATTCTGCAATTTTCATGTATCAATATTCAAAATGAGTTCCATAACGACCATCATATGATTACTTTTTCTTCTTATTATATCTTTTTCCAAACTCTCATCCCTCGCAACTCGCAATTCATTCCTCTGCGTAGAATTGACCGCAGGCGTAATTTCTTCCAATCCATTTATGATTTGCTAACATGAGGAAAAGAAAATCATACTTGAGTTTGTAAGAAGTTATTTGAGAGTGACATCCTCACGGACCGAGTCCACCTGAGCTGATGGTGTAAAATAATACAGACATCAACTCTGTAATAGCATTATGTTTGTGACTATTGTAATACTGATGTAATTATATTACAGTGATTGTCATGGTTCTGGAGAGGCATTAAAAAAATAGCAGTAAACTACAACCTATCTGGAGCTGCTGTTCATACATCTGGCTACCATCGAATCTTCTCGAAACGAAGTTCGGGTACTCAGCTAGTTTTCAATAAATTTATTGTTCCGTAGAATTTTATTGACATGTTTCTAGGGGTACATGTCAATTATCAGCCTCGAAATATTATTGTATATATGATTACAAGAAAAACGTTTAGCAGCAAACAACAACTTCTTTAGAGCTGCATTCTCATACATCTGGCCACCATCGGACACGATGATGCCACTATTGATTGGTTGATAAACTTTGGCAGCAAACAACAACTTCTTTAGAGCTACATTCTCATACATCTGACATGATCTGGATAACATCGGACACAAACTTGGGTGCCTTGGGAGTATTCTTTTTAAGTCCCCCTATCCAAAAGAGACTATATTGGAAATAACGATCCAAAATTTACCTTGTAATAATTCTAGAGATCCTACAGCACAGATGAGAAGTCAAAACAATAATAATTGCAAACCAGTTGGACGTACCTGCAACAAAAAAAGAAAAATCAAATTTATCAAAAAAATTCGGACCCATTTCACAATAAAATACAAGTTCATATTACTAGACTTCTATTTTTCCGTAGTTTCGCTATACATATTACAAGCAAAAAACTAGTAATCATACTTTTGTATGCTTTGAACATAAACTAGTAATAATACTTTTGTATGCTTTAAACATAAACTAGTAATAATACTTTTGTATGCTTTAAAGATAAACTAGTGATAATACTTTTGTATGCGTTAAACATAAACTAGTAATAATACTTTTGTATGCTTTAAACATAAACTAGTAATAATACTTTTGTATGCTTTAAACATAAACTAGTAATAATACTTTTGTATGATTTAAACATAAACTAGTACTAATACTTTTGTATGCTTTAAACATAAACTACTAATAATACTTTTGTATGTTTTAAACATAAACTACTAATAATACTTTTGTATGTTTTAAACATAAACTACTAATAATACATTTGTATGTTTTAAACATAAACTACTAATAATGCATTTGTATGCTCTAAACATAAACTAGTACTAATATTTTTGTATGCTTTAAACATAAACTAGTAATAATACTTTTGTATGCTTTAAACATAAACTAGTAATAATACTTTTGTAGTAATAAAACTTTTGTATGCTTTAAACATAAATTAGTAATAATACTTTTGTATGCTTTAAACATAAACAAGTAATAATACTTTTGTATGCTTTAAACATAAACTAGTAATAATACTTTTGTATGCTTTAAACATAAACTAGTAATAATACATTCGTATGCTTTAAACATAAACTAGTAATAATACTTTTGTATGCTTTAAACATAAACTAGTAATAATACTTTTGTATGCTTTAAACATAAACTAGTAATAATACTTTTGTATGCTTTAAACATACAAGAGCAACGCGAAGTGATTCAAGACTGTTTCAGTTGAGTGGAGCACAACATGAGAACAAAGTTAAGATATTTCTTCTCCACCATGTGTGGGGGGATGAGTAGAAAGCTTTTTCTAGAAAGCTGTTCATAAAGTGTTTTATACGGGGTGAAACAAGGTAGCTTCATTAGGTGACGGTGCTCAGCCCATGAGAACAAAGTTAAGATATTTCTTCTCCACCATGTGTGGGGGGATGAGTAGAAAGCTTTTTCTAGAAAGCTGTTCATAAAGTGTTTTATACGGGGTGAAACAAGGTAGCTTCATTAGGTGACGGTGCTCAGCCCATGAGAACAAAGTTAAGATATTTCTTCTCCACCATGTGTGGGGGGATGAGTAGAAAGCTTTTTCTAGAAAGCTGTTCAGAAAGTGTTTTATACGGGGTGAAACAAGGTAGCTTGATTAGTTACACCCTGTGGGGGGCGTTTATAAAAATCTGTACTTCAGATTTGAACATTCATATTGATCCTCATTCTTCTATCAGCTATTATAGCCCGTAGCGAAGCACGGGTAAAACAGCTAGTAATATATAAAACATAAATGGTTATACCCTGAATATAATATATAAAACATAAATGGTTACACCCTGAATATAACACCCTGAATATAATATATACAACATAAATGGTTACACCCTGAATACCAATGAATATATATTTATGTGTGTATATGCGATAACAAAAAGATATATTATTATCTTTTGTTGAGTATCTAACACACTCAAAACCCGATGAAGCTTGCAATGGAAAAAGTTCCAAATGTACATAAAAAGAAGAAATTTTTTTGGAAAGATCTTAAGAGTTGAAAAAGCGTTCAAGGAATCATTGACTTTGTATTATACTGATATACAGTGTGACCTATTTTTTAAAGGTTAAAAAAGCGTTAAAAAAGCTTTGAAGGAAGTTAAAAAAGCTTTCAAGGAATTATTAGTATTGGAGTGATATAAATTTTGACCTATAAAAAGCGTTAAAAAAGCGTTCAAGAAAGTTGAAAAAACGTTCAGGGAATCATTGACTTTGTATTAGACTGATATACCGTGTGACCTATTAAGGTTAAAAAAGCGTTGAGGAAGTTAAAAAAGCTTTCAAGGAATTATTGACTTTGTATTGGAGTGATATAAATTGTGACCTATTAAGGTTAAAAAAGCGTTCAAGAAAGTTGAAAAAACGTTCAAGGAATCATTGACTTTGTATTAGACTGATATACAGTGTGACCTATTAAGGGTAAAAAAGCATTCAAGGAAGGTAAATAAGCTGTCAAGGAATTATTGACTTTGTATTAGAGTGATATACAATATACAGGGATACCTATTAAGGTTAAAAAAGCGTTCAAGAAAGTTGAAAAAACGTTCAGGGAATCATTGATTTTGTATTAGACTGATATACAGTGTGACCTATTAAGGGTAAAAAAACATTCAAGGAAGTTGAAAAACGTTCAAGGAATCAATGACTTAGTATTAGAGTGATATACAATACACAGTGTCACCTATTAAGGTTAAAAAAGCGTCCATGGAAGTTAAAAAAGCGTCCAAGAAATCATTTACTTTGTATTCGAGTGATATACAATAGACAGGGTGACCTATTAAGATTGAAAATCTGTTTAAAAGTTTTCAAGAGATCATTTACTATTAAGTAGAACGGTCAAATATCTTAGATCCTCTTACTTATCTAATACTATCTTGATTTTCTGGTTGAAGGAAAGAATTTAAATATTTTTAATTTTCGTCGATTAATATTCTATTAATTTTCTATAAATTAATAGAATATTAATTTTTTTTTTTTAATAATTTTTATAAATATTATAAATTTATAATTTTTATAAATTTATAATATTTATAAATTTTATAAATTTATAAATATTAATTTTCTATAAATTCTATTAATATTCTATAAAAATAATAATAAAATAATCAAGAATACTAATACTATCTTGGTTAGAGAAACTTCATTTTGCTCATAGCCTCATCCAGGGGCAGATGCCTAGGACGGCACATCGTTGGTTACGGCATTTTTCAGGATAACATCAGTTGAAGTTAAAGGACTTTTTCTTATTTGTATATACAAGGTGAATCATTTTAATTCATAAGGTCGGTTTTCTCGAAAACGGTTCATGTTACAAAAAAAAACGTTCGATTCAAAATATTCATTGATTTTTGGGGAAAATATTATGGTGACCTTGAATTTAGACGCTTTTCTCTATATCTCTAATAATGTTGAAGGAAGGTTGCGTTCCAAATTATTTGGACGCCCGAAGAAACCCGTATCTACCGTTAGTACGGTTTTGACGTTTTTTTTGACGGATCGAGGATACTATTTTGTAGGATTTTTTTTACAGCCACAATTTATGATTATTTATTTAAATTTTTATTGGGCGGAGCGAAGCGTAGCCTTATACTCCCTACAAACTGCAAACTTTTGTTACCCTACTCCTCCAAAACTACTCAACCGATTTTTACCAATCATTTTTCTTCATATTCTGCATATACCCAAGGGTGCATATATCTATTTTTAGAGCGATATGTTGAACCGTTTCCGATTTTCCGATTATTTACCAAAATCAGAGAGTCATGGTCCGATATCTTAAATTTTGTCGCGGCAACATATCAACTCATAGCGAAAAAATTTTAGGTGGCTTCTCAATACTTAATTTAGGACATAATTTACTAAATATTGACAAACCATTCCAGAGTTACCAGTTCGAATACGGGATCGTTAAACTCCCTACAAACTGCAAATTTTTGTCACCTTACTCCTCCAAAACTACTCAACCGACTTTTACCAAATTTTTTTCTTCATATTCTGCATNACTGTGCATCAGCAATAGATATTACCAAACATGACACTTATTGTAGTACACCTGTACATATACTTGTATTACGTAGACAAGTATAATATTCAGTAATGGTAACTGTGCATCAGCAATAGATATTACCAAACATGACACTTATTGTAGTACACCTGTACATATACTTGTATTACGTAGACAAGTATAATATTCAGTAATGGTAACTGTGCATCAGCAATAGATATTACCAAACATGACACTTATTGTAGTACACCTGTACATATACTTGTATTACGTAGACAAGTATAATATTCAGTAATGGTAACTGTGCATCAGCAATAGATATTACCAAACATGACACTTATTGTAGTACACCTGTACATATACTTGTATTACGTAGACAAGTATAATATTCAGTAATGGTAACTGTGCATCAGCAATAGATATTACCAAACATGACACTTATTGTAGTACACCTGTACATATACTTGTATTACGTAGACAAGTATAATATTCAGTAATGGTAACTGTGCATCAGCAATAGATATTACCAAACATGACACTTATTGTAGTACACCTGTACATATACTTGTATTACGTAGACAAGTATAATATTCAGTAATGGTAACTGTGCATCAGCAATAGATATTACCAAACATGACACTTATTGTAGTACACCTGTACATATACTTGTATTACGTAGACAAGTATAATATTCAGTAATGGTAACTGTGCATCAGCAATAGATATTACCAAACATGACACTTATTGTAGTACACCTGTACATATACTTGTATTACGTAGACAAGTATAATATTCAGTAATGGTAACTGTGCATCAGCAATAGATATTACCAAACATGACACTTATTGTAGTACACCTGTACATATACTTGTATTACGTAGACAAGTATAATATTCAGTAATGGTAACTGTGCATCAGCAATAGATATTACCAAACATGACACTTATTGTAGTACACCTGTACATATACTTGTATTACGTAGACAAGTATAATATTCAGTAATGGTAACTGTGCATCAGCAATAGATATTACCAAACATGACACTTATTGTAGTACACCTGTACATATACTTGTATTACGTAGACAAGTATAATATTCAGTAATGGTAACTGTGCATCAGCAATAGATATTACCAAACATGACACTTATTGTAGTACACCTGTACATATACTTGTATTACGTAGACAAGTATAATATTCAGTAATGGTAACTGTGCATCAGCAATAGATATTACCAAACATGACACTTATTGTAGTACACCTGTACATATACTTGTATTACGTAGACAAGTATAATATTCAGTAATGGTAACTGTGCATCAGCAATAGATATTACCAAACATGACACTTATTGTAGTACACCTGTACATATACTTGTATTACGTAGACAAGTATAATATTCAGTAATGGTAACTGTGCATCAGCAATAGATATTACCAAACATGACACTTATTGTAGTACACCTGTACATATACTTGTATTACGTAGACAAGTATAATATTCAGTAATGGTAACTGTGCATCAGCAATAGATATTACCAAACATGACACTTATTGTAGTACACCTGTACATATACTTGTATTACGTAGACAAGTATAATATTCAGTAATGGTAACTGTGCATCAGCAATAGATATTACCAAACTCGACACTTAAACTAAATTGCAGACTTCCATTATAACGCTAATAGTGCAACTTTCAGGTTTTAGAATAACGACCAGAAACGATGGAGCAATATGTTGGGAATGGCATATGTATAACATAAAATAGAAAGTAGAAAATTGAGAAAATTCAAATAATGCAGGGTGCAGGGTGTAAAATTGAGCAGTTGGAAAAATACGGTGTAAAAATGGGAAAATAGAAAAAATACAGAGTGTAAAAATGGGAAAATATACAGAGTGTAAAAATGAGAAAATAGAAAAAATACAGTCTGAAATTGAGAAAATGAAAAAATACGAATGTAAAATTGAGAAAATGGAAAAAATAACAGTGTAAAAATGAGGAAATAGAAAAGATACAGTGTAAAATTGAGAAAATGAAAAAATACGAATGTAAAATTGAGAAAAAAATACGACTGTAAAATTGGGAAAATTAAAAAAAAATACAGTGTAAAATTGAGAAAATAAAAAAAATACAGTGCGAATTTGAGAAAATTCAAATAATGCAGGGTGTAAAATTGAGCAGTTGGAAAAATACGGTGTAAAAATGGGAAAATGGAAAATATACAGAGTGTAAAAATGAGAAAATAGAAAAAATACATTGTAAAAATGAGGAAATAGAAAAAATACAGTGTAAAATTGAGAAAATGAAAAAATACGAATGTAAAATTGAGAAAATAGAAAAAATACAGTGTAAAATTGAGAAAAAAATACGACTGTAAAATTGGGAAAATTAAAAAAAATACAGTGTAAAATTGAGAAAATGAAAAAATACAGTGTGAATTTGATTGAGAAAATGAAATAATACGAGTGTAAAATTTAGAAAATAGAAAAGATGCAGGGTGTAAAATTGAAAAAATATGGGGAGAGGGGACGGTCCGTCTTTAGGCAGTAATAAAAGGGCCCGAGATTTTTTTTTTTTTTTAAAGAAAAACTTTAATACTCGACAGAAAGAAAACGAGAAATGTTTGTTCGAATGAGCGAAGAGTGAGAGAGATACTCGCAATAGAGTGAACAAATAATTAAAGAAAGCGCAATTAGCAATTATGAAAATTAATTATTTATCATTAAAAGAAGCAAGAGATAAGATGAGCGAGCTGAGTGAATGAGTGAGGGAGAGAGAGAGAGACAGAAAAATGAGTAATTATAATTATCTCCGGATGTTTTTCGAGACAAAATTGAACTAATTAGACGGGGTCAGAGAAGAAAAACATTGGGGAATTGTTTTAATTGATGGGCCCTAAATTAGCGATTTTTTTAAAAAAATGGACTCATGAGTGGCAGATTACCACTCATTTTTATGGTCATGCCTATGTGAAGTGTGGCATTTTGTCATACAAAATTGACATAATGTAGCATTTCTTACAAAAGGTCAGGAATATTTTTAAGGCTATGCCTCTGCGGTCACTGTACGAGCGTCAAACAAAGAGATAAGATGCACGCAATTTCTATCCTTTAAAATCCATCCATTGAGTCCACCCAAGAGCCGTTGCTCTCTCTCTCTCTCTCACTCTCTCTCTCTCAGGAATTCTTTGAATTTGGTGTTCTGCAGGTGTCAAATTTGTTATTATTTGAATTATTATTTTTAATGTACATGGAACAATTGGAACATGCAATATTATGGGCATTTCTGGAATCTCTTGTAAGTACTCTTTTTCTGGGTTCCCCCAGTAGAATTTCCCACAATATTTGGGCATTATGTCAAGAGTCTATTAAAATGTCCGTACATTTGGGCAGTTTCCAAAGACTATAATAATTCCAGAAATGTTTCTATGTATCTCTTGTAAGTACTCTTTTTCTGGGTTCCGCCTGTAGAATTTCTCATAATATTTGGGCATTATGTGCAGAGTCTATGAAAATTTCCGTACATTTGGGCAGTTTCCAAAGGTCATGAAAATTCCAGAAATGTTTCTATGTATCTCTTGTAAGTACTCTTTTTCGGGGTTCCCCCTGCAGAATTTTCCACAATATTTAGGCATTATGTGCGGAGTCTATTAAAATGTCCGTAAACATTTGAGCAGTTTCCAAAGGCCATGAGTATTCCAGAAATCTTTCTATGTATCTCTTGTAAGTACTCCTGTTCCGAGTTTCCCCTGT
>JAAEEI010000029.1:8208-18910 GCA_012654025.1 Pachypsylla venusta
CAGCAATAATCCCACAACAATTCAAGAGCTTAAAAACAACATTATCGAGCAGATTTCAACCATTGACATTATTGACAACAGTATTTTCAACAACGTGATTCAGAATTTTGGTAAAAGTTTGGGAGCCTGCCAAGCCAGTAGGGGGGAGGGGGCAACTTGGCCGACATATTAATTTCATTATTAACCAGAATCTATTACTAATAAATTAAAATAAAAATATATTTAATATTTTAAAAAAAAGTATTTTTTTTTTTATTAAAATTAAAATGATACCTCAATTTGGAACACCCTTTATTCATACCAAACTAAGGGAAAATCAAACGTGCAAATAACACGATATAGCGTAAGCTATAGTAATGTGAGAGGGTTAGAGAGGACGAAACAAGTTAACAGCTAAAGACGAAGAGCTTCTTAATTATGCGAAAGAAAGTTCAGAAATATTCAAAACATTTTAATATTAAAAGCGTGAAATTTTAATTAAATTAACATCCTGTGAAGCACATTGCATAATTTAAATAGATCCTAGGCTTCCTTATATTTTGTAAAGGTAATGTTTTTCTAATCAGTGGTAGATTTCGATAAAACTGAATGGCGACCAGGAGACTAAAACTCTTTTCATAAGAAGTGTACTTTGACCAGAAAAACTATTTACTGTACCATTTCTTGACAAGCGAAGATGGTTGGTTTTTCGTTTCAGTCAATCACCACCAGAAAGTGGAATTCATGCACCCCTGCAGCAATACAAGTGATGGATAGGGGTAAAAATTCACGTAGGGGATGGCTTCTCTGATAGGAAAGTAGTAACAGCTCAGAAAACTCTTATAAGGGTAGTCATCTTCAATAGAAAAGTCTCCTACATGATCTGCAAGCAATTTCGCAATGGTGACAGTAAAAACTCACATGGGGAAGTTTCATTTGATGAGAATGGTACTTCGATCAATTGTAGATATCGATGAGCGATGGCAACATAAAAACTCACATGGGAAAGTTTATTTTATTTTTTATTTTTAAGGTAATAGGTATATATTTTCAAAATAACTTACAATAATATACATCTCCTAAGCTAAGGCTAACATATTGGGATTTGTCTCATTTGATGAGAATGGTCCTTCAATCAATGGTAGATATCGATGAGCGATGACAACATAAAAACTCATATTGGTGAAATCTCCTTCGATCGGAAAGAGTTTCTTCCCTAATATATACATAAGGCATGGAAATACTGTAAAGTAGCAGGCTCCTCCCGCCTCGCTTAGCACCTTATAGGCATTGCCGTTCCCGTGTAGGCATGCACAGAACAATTTGAAATGGTTTGATACCAATATAGTGAAATCCTTATCTCCTTGAAAATGATAATAAATAAATTGGTCATAACGTAGAAAGAAATAACCCCATTACGATTACAGCTTTGTACCAATTACTAAGGAATTTATTTAGTTACCTTTTAAATAAATAAAAACAAAACACTTACCAAAAACACTATTTATAATTATTTATGAAGAAACTAGTTTCGAATCATTCGATTCATCATCAGTCTAGTCGAGTCTACTTCCATCCTTAGACTCGACTAGACTGATGATGAATCGAATGATTCAAAACTAGTTTCTTTATAAATAATAATAAATAGTGTTTTTGGTAAATGTTTTGTTTTAATTTATTTAAAAGTTATTATTTTTAACACTTATAATTAACATGTTATTCAAAGATTTAATTTTATTTAGTCAACGTGAACAATAAAACCACTCTTTGTCTAGTTGGAGTTATTTTTTTAAAAAAAAAAATAGAAAAAAAAATTATGCCAGAAACCACTTGCACATTACGCCATTTCGGAAACGTGAAAATTGGATTAGAAAATTTTCGCGCCGGGCGGGATTCGAAAACACAAGCTCCGTACCAAGAATCATTGATCTTAACTCTAACAAGTAAGATTTCTAGAAACTATTGATCTGCCTCTTGATATTTTCCAACTCCTCTACTAAAAAGTAGAGTAAATCTAGTTGTTGCATTATTAAGAGAGCTATATTCCGACACTGTCTTGTCTCACATAAAAGGTTCCTCCACCACCACTGTCAGGTATCATAAAAATCTGAGCCTTTACAAAGTTATAGTTTTGCAGTGACTACTTGACACATCTTTTGTTCTTTTTCTTTTTAACGAGAGATTAAATATTTCATTTCAGTATGACATTGCAAGTACAAGCAAAAGAATACGAAAATAAAAATGAATTTAGTCTGACATCAGATGCAAAGGAGCATTGCAATGGAATTCTAAGAATGAACACAGAACGGAGTTCCTTTTTTTCTAAGAATAAATAAAAATATTATTTATTTCTATCGAAATGGGAGTATATTTATTTAAATATAAATTTTGAACTTTAATCAATGCTTCAAAATATGATTCCGACAAAATCTAGATTTTGGAGTGATGCTGAACTTATCTTTAAAAACACTGCCAATTGTTGGACGTAAAACACACCCAGTATATTGCTTGAATAATAAGTTCCAGAAATATCCTGTGTGGTATCGTCTCTTGCATCAGATATTAATATATTGCATCNCCCCCCCCTGTCCCCCCCTTCCTACGCCCATGAACATCTCACGACATTCCTTACCTATAAAAATCTGATGTGAACATCTCACGAATTTCCTTATCTATAAAAATCTGATGTGAACATCTCACGAATTTCCTTATCCCAAAAATCTGATGAGAACATCACACGACTTTCATTATCTATAAAAATAAGGTGTGAACATCTCACGACTTTCCTTATCTATAAAAATCTGGTGTGAACATCACACGACTTTCCTTATCTATAAAATTAAGGTGTGAACATCACACGACTTTCCTTATCTATAAAAATATGGTGTGAACATCTCAAGACTTTCCTTATCTATAAAAATATGGTGTGAACATCTCACGTCTTTCCTTATCTATAAAAATATGGTGTGAACATCACACGAATTTCCTTATCTATAAAAATATGGTGTGAACATCTCACGAATTTCCTTAGCTATAAAAATATGGTGTGAACATCTCACGAATTTCTTATCTATAAAAATCTGATGTGAACATCTCACGACTTTCCTTATCTATAAAAATATGGTGTGAACATCTCACGACTTTCCTTATCTATAAAAATATGGTGTGAACATCTCACGACTTTCCTTATCTATAAAAATCTGGTGTGAACATCTCACGAGTTTCCTTATCTATAAAAATAAGGTGTGAACATCACACGACTTTCCTTATCTATAAAAATATGGTGTGAACATCACACGACTTTCCTTATCTATAAAAATAAGGTGTGAACATCACACGACTTTCCTTATCTATAAAAATATGGTGTGAACATCACACGACTTTCTTTATCTATAAAAATATGGTGAGAACATCTCACAACTTTCCTTATCTATAAAAAATATGGTGTGAACATCACACGACTTTCCTTATCTATAAAAATCTGGTGTGAACATCACACGATTTTCCTTATCTATAAAAATCTGGTGTGAACATCACACGACTTTCCTTATCTATAAAAATATGGTGTGACCATCACACGACTTTCCTTATCTATAAAAAAAGGAAGAAATTATTGTAATGCGCTGAAATTTTCGATGTCGAGTTTTCAATGCCAAACACATTTTGAAGTCCTTAAAACTCAAATCTATATTACACTTCAACCTAAATTGTATTTTTCAACTTCTTATATGAAATTGATATGAATAGGCACCAAGTTTAAAGTTCTAGCTATTACCGTTCTCATTTTAAGCAGGATATGCGAAAACCGTCAAAAAAAAGCGGCATAAAACCGCCAACGGTATATTCGGTTTTCACCAAAAGCTTATTTTGCCGTTCATGGAATAAAAGTGACATACATACCAAACTACAAGTCTCTAGCACTTGCCGTTCTTGAGATATCTTGTTGACAGACAGACGCACACACGAACCAATGGCTGAAACTCGAGATTTGAGCTCTGGAGACCCCAAAGCGTGTTTTGGCATTGAAAACTCGACATCGAAAATTTCAGCCCATTGCAATATTTTCCTTTTTATAGGATAAGGAAAGTAAAAAATCAAGACGTGCAAAATACATAATATTGCAATAGGAAAAAGAATTCAAGTTTCTACCTCTTACCGTTTTCTTTTTATGCCAGACTCGTGAAAAATGCTAAAAAGTGGAAAAAATCCACCTTTGATTTGATTTTAACCAAAAATAGCATTTTGCATTCCATGCATAAAATTGATACAACAAAGGCACCAAATTTTAAGCTCTAGCATTCCCTTTTCAGACAAGAAACGCCAAAAAGTGGCCGAAAACCGCTAAAATCCGCGAGGAGAATGTAGATTCGATTTCAACAGAATGTGTAATTTTGCATTCCATGCATAAAATTGATATAATAAATAGGCACAAAATTTTTAACGCATACCGACAGTTCTGATTTTAGGTAAGAACTGCTAAAAAGCGGCCGAAAACCGCTAAAATCCGCGAGAAGAATGTAGATTCGATTTCAACAGAATGTGTCATTTTGCATTCCATGCATAAAATTGATATAATAAATAGGCACAAAATTTTTAACGCATACCGACAGTTCTGATTTTAGGTAAGAACCGCCAAAAAGCGGCCGAAAACCGCTAAAATCCGCGAGGAGAATGTAGATTCGATTTCAACAGAATGTGTCATTTTGCATTCCATTTATGAAATTGATATAACAAATAGGCAGAACATTTTTAGCACATACCTACCGTACTGCTTTTAGGTAAGAACCTAAAAGCAATAGGCAGAACATTTTTAGCACATACCTACCGTTCTGCTTTTAGGTAAGAACCGCCAAAAAGCGGCCGAAAACCGCTAAAAACCGCGAGGAGAATGTAGATTCGATTTCAACAGAATGTGTCATTCCATGCATGAAATTGATACAACAAAGGCACCAAATTTTAAGCTCTAGCATTCCCTTTTCAGACAAGAAACGCCAAAAAGTGGCCGAAAACCGCTAAAATCCGCGAGGAGAATGTAGATTCGATTTCAACAGAATGTGTCATTTTGCATTCCATGCATGAAATTGTTATAACAAATAGGCAGAACATTTTTAGCACATACCTACCGTTCTGCTTGTAGGTAAGAACCGCCAAAAAGCGGCCGTAAACCGCTAAAAATCGCCGGGAGAATGTAGATTCGATTTCAACAGAATGTGTCATTTTGCATTCCATGCATGAAATTGATATAACAAATAGGCAGAACATTTTTAGCACATACCTACCGTTCTGCTTTTAGGTAAGAACCGCCAAAAAGCGGACGAAAACCGCTAAAAACCGTAGATGCGCAATCAATTAATAAAAGCAATATCCCCCTTCCCCCCCAACAAATACCACTGCGTGCTATAAAAATTCCCCGCCAAGTCAAAAAAGTAATGGGCCCCGCTATCCATTCTTCCGTTCTTCGAAATACCCAATGACTTTAAATTCCGACCCCACCCCAAACGATTTCAGAATTTTAATCTGATTTCCTCACTCTCTTCACCAACACGCAGTCTTGGTGGGGTACCTCGGTTCGTTTAACCACTAGGAGATAGGGACCACCCTGCTCCTCTGTTCTACTTTAGCGGTTCATAAATTTGTTACGTTTAATAATAATCAGATTATTTTTTTATTTTTATTTATTTATTTATATAGGTCACAATTAACAATTGACTTTTTCGCAATCTTTAAAAAATTGGACCTGGAGTCAATCAGGTCCAATTTGTTTGGTAAAAGGGCTTGAGGGTTCAAGCTGTCTTTTTACGGAAAAGAAAATATATATAAAAAAAAAATTATAACATGTGTATCAAATAAATACCCCCAATTCTGAGGGTTTTTGGAAATTTGGGGCTGAAGAATCAACTGAGGGACAATATAAGTAGCAAAAGGCACATCTGCACCCACAAGAAAAAAATGAGCTATCGTTCATCAAAATCGGTCCAGTAGTTTTGGCTGTAGGTGCGTCAACATCGCGGTGGGAAAAAAGTGTACTATTCAGAAGCCTATATCTCCGATTTGACTTAACCGATTTTGTTGAAACTTCATATACTTCGTCTCTGAGTACGCCCCATACGTAGGAAACAATCATTTTTATTATGAGGTGTGCAGTTTTTCCTCTGCAAGTAGCTGAAATCGACAATGTAAGCTGTGGCGTATAATAAACTCTTGGTAGCTACCGCTTTATTTTGACTTGGCGGTGCGGAGCTCTATCGCGCTCCTTAATGAATAGGCACCAAATTTTAAGCTCCAGATCTTACCGCCTTTTTTTTTTAGGAGGGATGAATTATAACCGCTAACAAGCAGCAAAAAATTGCCAACAGTAACTTCGATTTAAAACAAAAGCTTCGTGGTTCGTGCAAGAATAAACTTACATATAAAATTTCAACTCTCTAACACTTATTTACAGGCAAAAAGACAAATTTGAATGAATTTTGTGGACGTCAAAAACGTGTTTTGCCATTGAAAACTCGACATGGAAAATTTCAGCCCATTACAATACTTTCCTTTTTATAGGATAAAGGAAAAGGAAAGTAAAAAAAAGAAAGAAAAATATTTTCTGTGCTTCTAAAAATGTTTGATTTTCTTAAATTTATTAATCTGTTAAAATATTTTAAAGTTGAGGGCGGGGCAAATTTTTTATTTCATGATAACTTTCATTAAAGATCTAGAAATAATGACGATAAAAAAGACACAAATGTTTGACAAAAGATATTATCTTCACAAAATCTTTTGCAATTATTTCAAATTTCAAAACTAGAGTTATTTTTTTTTTTTTAATTTTTGAATAACATGTTAATTATAAGTGTTAAAAATATTAACTTTTAAATAAATAAAAACAAAACACTTACCAAAAACACTATTTATAATTATTTATAAAGAAACTATTTCGAATCATTCGATTCATCATCAGTCTAGTCGAGTCGAAAGATGGAATCTGAGTCAACTTCCATCCTTCGACTCGACTAGACTGATGATGAATCGAATGATTCGAAACTAGTTTCTTTATAAATAATTATAAATAGTGTGTTTGATAAGTGTTTTGTTTTTATTTATTTAAAAGTTAATTTTTTTTTTTTAACTGCCCTATATATTATCACATCCCTATAAATATGTCTTGCTCTACCCCTAATTGGGGAAATCTTACAAAATAACTAACATGGCACATTTGGAAGGTTGCCAATAATTTTCATTTTTTTGTAACATATTTTATACCAAAGAACAATGTTTAGACTTTGACTTGGCCAGCTCTTTGTATTTTATGTTCGTATGAATGTTATACTGGGTTTACCATAAACATTTCTGGCCTTCTATTATTCCGTTCAATCTGAGGGGGCTGCAGCCCCCCCCACCGAAAATAATGAAAAAAGAACATAAAAATTATTGTTGTTGTTGATTTAGTTCCTGTTGCTGCCCCCCCCCCCACTCGAAGCAATATCCTAGTTACAGCCTTCCCTTCAATCTATATCATATATTTAGAAGAGCTTTATGCAGAGTATATATGTATCTATACTTATAAAACGCAAAGCCCAGTTGGTATTCTGACTGACTGATAGTCAACGTAGCTCCACGATGGCTGAACCTAGAGACTTGAAATTTGGCACACAGATCCCATTAAGTATGTAGGTGTGTAATAAGAAAGGAAAAAATCGAAAGTTCAAGTGGGAGCAAGTTACCGCCAAAAATGACGCTATTTAGAGGGTCTTTTTACAATTTTTTTTCTGGGCAAACTAAAAGAGATAACGAAAAATGACCGAGAATAGATCTCCCTCAAAACAGTATATAAGGACCCCATAAAAAATATAAAATTTGAAAATTTCCGGTTTCTCCCCGATTTATGGACGGTTTTCACCCACCATAAAATCGAAATTTACCACTTCGGGATGAGCAAGAAAGCTGAAATTTGATACAAAGGTGTTCCGAAGTACAAAAATCAGGATGAGAGAGAAAGCTGAAATTTTTTATGAAGGTGTTCCGCAGTGCAAAAATTAATATCTTTCGGGATGAACAAGAAAGCTGAAATTTGATACAAAGGTGTTCCGAAGTATAAAAAGTAATAACTTTGAGTAAAATATTGAATTTTCTAACTAGGAGCGGTGTTCACTTAGGGGGTCGGTTCCACCAAAAATCTAAAATTGAGAAGATTTAATTTCGCGATCTCGAAATTGTTGTTGAATTTTGTTACCGTAGCGAAGTACGGGAAAACAGCTAGTATAATTATATACAACAAAATTTGAAAGCAAATAATTTTGTCTGAAAGTCTTATCCAATAATGTGATATTTCAATTCAAATTATTTCTTCATTTATTTTGTATATAATACAATTTTTATACAATAGGGGAACAAATATATACTAAAAAAACACAAATTCAACAAATTAGGTAATGGGTTTGTCGCATTAGGTAATGAGTTTGTCTAGATACACAAATTCAGCAAATATACATCAAATAAATTGTGCCCAAATTATAGAATCACGACAAATAATGTGATACCACGTTTACACATTAGGTAATGGGTTTGTCGCATTAGGTAATGAGTTTGTCGCATTAGGTAATGGGTTTGTCTAGAAACACAAATTCAACAAATATACATTAAATAAATTGTGCCCAAATTATAGAATCACGACAAATAATGTGATACCACGTTTACGCATTAGGTAATGGGTTTGTTGCATTAAGTAATGGGTTTGTCGCATTAGTTAATGGGTTTGCTGCATTAGGTAATGGGTTTGTCGCATTAGGTAACGGATTTGTCTAAATACACAAATTTAACAAATATACATCAAATAAATTGTGCCCAAATTGTAGAATCACGACAAATAATGTGATGCCACGTTTACGCATTAGGAAATGGGTTTGTAGCATTAGGTAATGGGTTTGTCGCATTAGGTAATGGGTTTGTCTAGAAACACAAATTCAACAAATATACATCAAATAAATTGTACCCAAATTATAGAATCACGAGAAATAATGTGATGCCACGTTTACGCATTAGGAAATGGGTTTGTCGCATTAGGTAATGGGTTTGTCTAGATACACAAATTCAACAAATATACATCAAATAAATTGTGCCCAAATTATAGAATCACGACTAATAATGTGATGCCACGTTTAGGTATCAGGTAATGGGTTTGTCGCATTAGGTAATGAGTTTGTCTAGATACACAAATTCAACAAATATACATAAAATAAATTGTTCCCAAATTATAGAATCACGACAAATAATATGATACCACGTTTAGGCATCAGGTAATGGGTTTGTCTAGATACACAAATTCAACAAATATACATAAAATAAATTGTGCCCAAATTATAGAATCACGACAAATAATATGATACCACGTTTACGCATTAGGTAATGGGTTTGTCTAGATACACAAATTCAGCAAATATACATCAAATAAATTGTGCCCAAATTATAGAATCACGACAAATAATATGATAACACGTTTAGGCATTAGGTAATGGGTTTGTCGCATTAGGTAATGAGTTTGTCGCATTAGGTAATGGGTTTGTCTAGATACACAAATTCAACAAATATACATAAAAGAAATTGTGCCCAAATTATAGAATCACGACAAATAATATGATACCACGTTTAGGCATTAGGTAATGGGTTTGTCGCATTAGGTAATGAGTTTGTCGCATTAGGTAATGAGTTTGTCTAGATACACAAATTGAGCAAATATACATCAAATAAGTGCCCTAATTATAGAATCACGACAAATAGTGTGATACCACGTTTACGCATTAAGTACTTGGTTTGTCGCATTAGGTAGGTAATGGGTTTGTCTAGATACACATATTCAACAAATCTTTCAGAATAGATTTCCTAGGGTCTAGCGATTTTTTTTTTTTTTTCATTTACATTATTTTATTCCTGGGATTTAATTTTATTTTTATGTAAGATAATAAGATAATAATTGATTTAGTTTATATTTTTTTTTTTGTTTTTAATAAAGTAATAGCGACTTATTGTAATAAAAAAAAATCATTTTATCATTTATTTTGTTTGCGGGTACTTTGTACCCCCCTTGGCAATGCACGTAATTGAATAGAGCTTAGCAATCCTAGAGTTAATACACCCAGTAACTATTTTTTGTACAAATGTTTGGTGAGGAAAATAAAATAAAAGGGTATATTCTTTATGTTTAAAGGTCAGAAGGAATCTAAAAACAAGGAAATAAATATTTTTAGTGTTTCAACTCTTTGTTTTATCAGTTTAACCTTTGCAAAGTGGTATAAAAACTCTTTAGATAGATGTTAGATGGTGAATTGTTTCTCTTTGTTTGTGTTGAGTCAACTTGAAGTGGAAAATGACAATTTTATCTTTAGAAATATCTCTGTTGCGGTAAAAGTATATGAAACATTTTTTTTGGAATTTTCGGGGTGTCCGAAAACCGGGTTTCCGCTGGCGTTACAAGTTCATACTAACGCTAATAGTATTCTACTTGTGAACCAAGACTTCTTAACAACTTACCAATTGGTCTCATGGGCGTAGGAAGGGGGGGCAGGTGGGGGCAGCTGCCCCCCCTAGAAATTTTCGGGAGTATGCAGCACGGAAGGGGCAACTTAAATTTACACTAGATAAAATGATTTTTGGAAGCAAAAAAGTCATCAAGTACCGAAATACGATAAATGTCACATTTTGTCCCTAATCCAACAGCCCCACTGTGAACAATCAAATGTAA